>MINK01177697.1:13573-29812 GCA_001735545.1 Phormia regina
AATGCAGAAATTTAACACCAAAGCCCTTGATTATAGTCTATGTTATAGAAGTTCATTATATGTATGTAATTTCTTTAATATGAAATTACAATTTAGAATGCAGTGTGATTTCTGACTTGAAATTTTTATTATTATTTGATTAAAATGAAATAATAAGTCTTCAATAGGCCACTTAATCAATTTAATAATATAATTTTGCGTTAAACACAAAACGCGTGTTAGCATTTTTTTTAATTAAAAAACACAAAACTTAAATTGATTTTAAAATGGTCTTTTTTAAATGCCGGCATAACAACATTCAATGTGCCACAAGTGAGCCGTTGCACAAATGCACATTAACATTAATACAGTGACTTTATTGTCTGTTTAAACTTAATCCATTTCCCTAAGTCTTTTAATGGCGACTACAGACATACATAAATACTGGTACTCTCACATAACACAGACATACATATAGTATGTATATAATTATTATAAACTTTTTTTCTATGTTGTAAGCCTTTTATTCATGGTTCATTACTTTAGTGTATGTATGAGTAGGTATTATTTTTTTTGTTCCTTGTACTTATAGTTTTGTAGCAGGAAGTTCAATTCTTAGGCACATTTGATAAAAGTTGGAAGGAAGAAAGTTAAAGTTATATTATATATTATTATATATAAGAATAAAACTTCTTTGAGCAACCTTATGTCGCTTGAAACAATAATTTGCTTTGATTATTTTTAAACCAAAATTAAATATCTTAAAAAAATTAAAATTATTTAAAATTACATTAAAAAATAATATGTAAATATTTAAATTTTAATTCATTTTAAACCAAAACACTCTTGCAACACTCAAGGTACATGACCATTTAATTACTCCCATTGTGGCACTTGTAACAAACAAAGTTGGGCACATATGCGCAATTTTTTTTCCTCTTATTATTGCGCTTAATTTTGTTTTTTATTAAAAATTCTCTGCTGGTTGTTGGCTTTTTGTTCGTTTGTCTACAATTTAACCCTCTTGATAAATAACTTGACAAGCAGAGCATTTTAAAGCTTTGTAATGTGGAATATACAACAACAATTTAATACAAAAAAATTAATGTTCATTTCATAATGTATGTCAGTGTATTTGTATGTGTATTTTTAGTTATTTACTTATGAAAGGATTTCATTCATAATCAAGACGTGATTTTTTATTTTTTCATAATGTGGCTTATGCTTAACTGTATATGTATGTATGTACATACATTTATGCATTAGTAGTTTTGTTGTAGTTTTGTATGTAATATTCTGTATGTTTTTTTTATTTAACATTTGTTTTTGTTTAATTAGTTGGCAAGTCTATTACTTATTAATTGCTGCTACTGCTCTGCTGCTGATGTTACATGCATTTTTTTATTTATATATAAAGTGGTCTTTTTTATTAGAGTTTATTCTTTTTATAAATATATGGTATTGCACAGTGGGAAGTACTAAAATAACTTTAGAACTGCCGATTGTTTAACCTTTATGTTTACAATCAAAACTGTATACGTCATTTGAAAATTATTGATTATTATCTACTGCTAAAGATTTGTCGTTACCAAATACAAATTTTTAAATAATTGTGATGTAACCTTCATGGTTAAACAAATTTGAATTACTACAAAAATTTCAATGTGAAGACAAACTAGGAAAACATAAGGTCTTAGTATTATACAGACATTACAATTTTTTGTTAGAAGATATTTGGTAAAAGCCACCCGGTGATATGATCGGAGTTTGAAGTTTTGAAGATTTGATAATGGAAATTTATGCCAGAATCACAAACAATAAGCCGGAGCCATTTCAGTTATTTTCTTGTTGGTGTACAGGACGGATTTCATTTCGTATATACTTGTAAAGCTATGGGTGGGATAAAGGTTTGGTGGGGTGTGATGCTATCGATTCCTTCCGATGAAAGGACAAATCTATAGGCACCTTCTGGAAAACGAAAAGGAAACTAATGTGAGCTCGTAGTCAAAGATTTGTGTTGTAATCTATTTTGCAGAAGCATATACAACGTGGTATTTTACAATTTCTTCATAAGCTACAATTTGTCAGTTGGACAACAATTTGTTAATTTTGTGAATTTCCAATAAATGTGAACATCTCAGTTCTTTAGTCTAAGCTGAAGATTATTAGAAACATTAATCTCTGGCTTTATTAATAACATATGCTTATATTCATAAAATTCCAAAAATTTATAAGTTGCCTGTAATGCTTCCAACATCATTTCATAATTTTACACTGAAGGAAACCATGAATAATATTAAATTACAAAAGCAGCAAAGGATGAGGGATAAATGTCGGCAACTATTCAAAAAACTTCGTCAATACGCAGCAGATTATTTCTGCAGCAGCATAGTGGACAATTTAGTATAGGAGAAATTAAAAAAAAAAAATATATCGCAAAAAAGTGTGAATTGTACTACATTTTTGCTCTAGAAGAAGAATGAAAAGTATGTTGGCAGCCCAAATATGATCTAGTGATGAACACTTTTTTATCCAAAGTCAAAAAGTTTGAGGCACAAGTGGAAGGATGAAATAAAAAGGTAATTATTTTATATGTTAATTTTATATATACCAAACGAAATAAAAATAATAATAATTTAAATAATGCAAAACTTGGACTCCAATAAAGAAAATGCAAATCCAGCTTATATGATGCAAGACTGTGGCAACCTAAAACTATATGTACTAAATTTTGGTAATAAGATTATGTATCTAATTTTTAATAATAATAATTAAAACAATGAAATAATAATTTCCAAAAAATTATTACACGGTATATACCCAAGGCAATGGCAGGTGGTAAATGGTAAGAGGTGGGTATCTTCAGAAAACACTCGTTACTGTTGGTTGTGAAAGGCTTTTTCTTCAGAATATTATAAGACAATATGCTAAAGTTTTTCAAGTTGATTAATTGACAACTCAAAACATACCATATATTATTAGTCTTCCCACTGTACACTTGTTTTGACTGCATATAGTTTTTGCGAAAAACACATTTTTTTGAAGTGGTATGTGAGTTTTTGATTGATGCTGGTTTAAAACAGCCATTTTCTATATTTGATAATCAATGTCAGGCACCTATGCATACATTATCGTCAAGACTGAGTAAAAAATATTTAGCGTCAATATATAGATTTATAGAGGTCAAATGGTTTATACTACTGATATAATAGCAAAAACAGTGAATCAGATAATATAAGTTAATATAAAAGTAAGAGATAAAATTATATTATATAATTACTATTAATGGATTAATTATTATTTATTTAATATATTATTAATAATTATTACTTATTTTAATCTCACATGATAATTTTTGCTCTTACTTGTTGCTCTCATCGTTCTTCTATTTAAATTGCTCGTATACGATGTTTTAGAGAGTATTTTCGGATGAATTTATAATTATATATATGATAGACATACACAGTTCGGTGAATTAATTATCTAAATCGGTGTCTTTTAATAATTATAATTGAATTCAAGATTGTATATCCGAGATAATTCTAGAAGTAACTCATATGTTGACCAAATAAATCATTATTAAACTAAAATATTTATAGCAAATTCGCGGTTTTAGAAGATTTTATTTGATTATCCTGATTTATTTTATGTTTTAACTACACAGAAGAAAGTCACCAATTAACAAAAATCATATATGAAAATAATTCATTCAATTCAACTTGCCATATTCAATTTTTTTTTTTTTATTTATTAAATTATGATAAAAATTTAAACAACTGTGTTAATTAAAAAAGATGGAAATAATTTTTTATGTGTAAGATTTTAAAATATTTAAATATAAATATGAAGATGTTTTCTTATTATTAATTGCACTCCTGTTGGTGTTTTTGGTATAGTATTAAAATTAACCTGAGTTTGTTTAAATATTAAGAAAGAAAAAAATTATTAAATAAGTTTTAAAAATATTTATTGCTAAATTAAGGAAAAATATTTCTTTAAACAATTACTTGATGCCTTCAAAACCATCGAAATAAACAATGCTTTGTCGGGGTTCACACACAGCCATTTTTCTTCTCGCAATTCTGACTTTGTAGACGAGAGAGGTAAAGAGAATGTAAATTGAAAAAATTGAAAAAGAGGATGTAAATTGAAAAATTCTTGTGTGTAAACCCGGTCTTTTATGTAACAACGTATTAAGTTTTTTGCTTTTATTTTATGAAACTTTAAGAATCCTAAAAAATTTTTTGGATTTACTGAACATTTGCAAAAATAATTATTGTATTTTATTCAAACATTTAAAATCCTTTTATGCCAAATAATAATCTAATTTCACTATTATAACATGTTATTCAAAACTGCTTTTAAACTTATACTTAAAGATAAAGATTTTATATCTTTATTTATTTAAATCATCATGTTTAAGAATTAATGTATGTCAAGCCTAATAAAACTTATTCTAATCTAAAATTTAATTTTGTGACAACATTTTAATTATTATTGTCAAAAACATTTTGTTGTAAAAATCAAAATTAAATTCTATGATTTAAAATAACAGTTTTGAAATTAAAATCAAAACACATACACATTTGTAATTTCATGTTCAATGACTTTAACCAATACACATCATTTCACAAACACTTTTGTGTACATCTACATATATAATTACATACATACATGATACATATCTATTTGAGTTTAGATTTGTTAGTAGGACAAAAAAATATTTTCTATTCGACATTTAATATTTACGCTTTCTAACTAAATAGAAACCTTTCAAGGTCTTTTATATGTTTACTTTTTTTCTGGTAGAGATTTCGGTTTTTGTTTTCTTTTGTCGTTATATTTTTCATTTCCTTTTTCCGCATGACCGATATTCAACATGTAGTTTTATATTTGTCTAACATTACAAAAAGGAAAATATCAAGGAGACAAAAAATCTACGACTTTTATTATTTGCCACATCATGTGTGACTTTTGTTCTATGTAAAACATATTTTATTTAAATACTCTAACATATAATGTTTATTGACTTTGTATTTTCAAGAAAACTAACTCTTTGAGTTGTTCGCTGTCTTTTTTTGGTAGTTGTACGACAGTGGTACAGGTGTATTAATACTAATTTATAGAGATTTATATTTAGAATCCGGAAGTCTATATAGCCTTTGCTTTAAAGAGCAAATTCGATACGATTCCGAGACACCGGTTTTCCAGTAGATCAGATACACGTCTTTTTTTTAAATTTAATTTAAATCTCGCATTAAGGAAGTTGAAGCTTATTTTGAAAACTGCTTGTCTCACTTTCTAAAAAAATAACAATTCTGATTAAAAATGTCTTCAATTCACTTTAAAATTGCCGTCAACAGTTATTTCAAAGTAACCCCATTGATAAATTGAAATCTAAATTATACTTTTCAATAAAAATAGTTTCATGAAATTTCTGTCGAATTTATTATTTTTTTTTCATAATGAAAATTTTAATATTGTTTTAGAAAGATTAAAAATTTACAAGGACCAACGATATGAACTCATGTATAACTCTCTGGACTATTTAACTTGATAATTTTCCAATTGAAAACAATTATATATTGATGAATTTAAAATAGAAAATAATAAATTTGATGAAAGAAAATTTTAATAATTTTTGAGGCTGCTCTAGAAAATTGTTTATAACTCTGTCATTTCTAAACGAATTTTGTTGAATTTTAATGCCAAGATTTTCGCAACTATATGCATTATATTAGTTGAAACAGAAATGGAATTCTCAAACTAATGACTTCAAAAAATTCATTTCAACATACATTCGCGACAAAAAACTTTATGATTAAAGAATACGATTATGAATTCTTAGCAATTGAGTGATTCCATATCAAAACAGACAAAAAACATACATTTTCGGATTTGATTTCAATAAAATTCACAGAATTTGTGATCACTTGTAATTCTTAATAAAAATCAATATTTTGTTTGAAAATCTTAAGAAATCTTTAATCCTCAATAACTTGGTAAATAAGCTTCCAAATGGAAATAGGGGCTAAATTTGGAATCACTTCTGATTCCTAATAAATGTTAGATAAATCATAATTTTTCTGAGTAAAAAATCCTACAGTTTCAAATTGAATATGACGATTTAATTGAATTTTTTCCAAAAGTAATCACACTTTATTCCTCAAAACTTCTAAAATATACATTGTACATTTTTTTTACTTCATTTAAAGAAAAATACACAAGTCTTATTTTGAACTTTGAACTTTCGATTTAAACTAGCTCAATATATATAATCTTTAATGTAATGTTCCTGTTTTTAAAACTTCACTTGAATTAACTCTTTATTTTCTATACCTAAGAAGTTATTAATAATTGATTTTTTTGTACATAACTCAAAAAGTAAATAAGGCTCAAACTTTTTCTTTTTACTTTATTTTTTATCTCCAATTTTGACCTTTGAACTTTTGAGTAAAAATTAATGTATATAGATTTTTATAAAAGTGATCAGCCGTATAATGTATGTTTTGTAAAAGTTTAATAACTCTTTGTATGTAAATTTCCATAAGAAAAACTTGGTAAACCTTTATCAAGCATAATTTTTGTTTAATATGGCTGAATATCTTAGTCCTTAATACGCAGCAACAACTAAAGATCGACCATATATGTTTATGTAAGAAATTATTAGAAGTTAAATAGGTATTTAAGTTTTTAAAATGTTTTTAGTTTTTTTAACCATTATGTTTCCGGACCGAAAAGAAACATTGGTCTGCAATTTCATGATTCGAAAACCCTTCCAATAGTCAAGACTTGTAATCAATTTCATTGAAATCAGAGATGTCAAATACGATTGCAGTCCGTTTTGACATGGAATCACTCATTTCTTAAATTTTAAAAGTTAAAAATAAAAAAAATAAATAAATTTTATACCAAATTTCATTTTTGTTTTTCATTTTGTCAACCTGTGATATTTAAAAATTATAGAATTGTTATCACAAAATAACAACAATTTGCCACTGTGCATCATTGTCTTTGAAATTCCTTTGAAACAAACGTAACCTTTTTCGTAATTTTTTTTTCCTATTTTCTATTTGCTTTTTAGTTTCTATATCAAATTATATCCTTTTATCCTATTTATTCAAAGGCATTGTTGTAATAGTTTTTTTTTTCCACAAATCTTTTTCTTGTAGTTTTACTAGGTGACCTTCTTATTACATAGAGTATTAATAGTTTGCAAGGATTTCGCCTTAACATCGGTTAAGAATGAAAATTAAGATTTGTTTTATTATACTAAAGGCTTTTTTGAGGTTTTCTTATGTACATAGAGATTTACTTTATTGTTGTTTTTTGTTTTATATATATATTTTGACATTTCTCGCTTTGTTGGCTCAATTTCCGTATTTAATGATTCGTTACATTGTGTATGCGCTTGTATATGTTGTGTGGTAGTTAGAGATAGAAAATGGAAAAGGTTGTATAATTTAAGGGGCTTTGGAAATAGTTTTAAAATTCTATTTGTTAAATTTAAAAATTTAAGTAATTTTAAATAATACATAAAAGAAAAGATTTTAAGGAACTAATATTCATAAATTCCTTTTCTGGTCATTTTATGTGTTAAAAATATAAATTTAAATTAAATTAACAAATTTTTTCTTTAATTTGTCGACTACATTTTTTTACATTTACTTTCTCTTAATAATTCTTAAATGAAAGTTGGCCATTTAGTAGAAAACAAAAGTTTTCTTATTTTTTCTTATTTGGTATTTTTATTTATATTTTGTGGCTTTCAGCTCTAATTATTCCTTGTATTTCCAAGAAATAGTTTTACCTACTAAAAAAGTTTTTTCTCTTTATACCCTGGCTAATGAAAGAAGTTGGTAATCAAATATTACTTGAGAAAAAGGGTTTTTGGTTAAATGAAATTCTTCGAAAGTAATCGTACAGGAAGTAATAGTTATAACGAATTTATATTTAAACTTCATTGAAATCATTTCACAAATTATAGAAGTATTGACCGTGGTATTACTTTTATAATAGAAAATATGCTACATCATGTTATTATTTCGTTTTGGAAATGTCTTACTTTATATATTTTTTTAATGCCCAACAATTTTTCTTACGAATTAAGTTATACTTTTAACAAATTTATTTACTTACTATGGATTTTCCAAGAACTTTTGTTTCTTACAACCATATCATATAGTTTTGTGGTAAGTAAGTAAAATATTTAAAAGCAATGGTAGAAAAAAGAAATATTTACTTTTCGCTACAGATAAATAATAACCATTGTCCCTGAATAAAATAAACATGGTAAAGAATTCCTACAATTCTTTAAAGTAACAACGAATTTGTTTTTTTTTAATTTTGAATTTAAAATCTCAATGTATTTCCATCCCCCTAAACCATGCTTTAATAAATAATAAAACAATTAAGTAATAATTTTTAAATCATATTTAAACATTTTCGAAATTTAAAACATCTATTTTATCATCTATCTAATTAGATAATAAAACACATATATACAAAAAAGTATATAAATAATGATAAAAGAAATACTGAATAGTAAGTAAAAGCAAAAACACTTAAATGTCTTAATTAAAAATTTGTTTTTTTTTTACAAATTAAATGAAAATTGCATTATGACAAAAGAATTTTTTACATTTTACTAATTTAGCAAAAGAAATATTATATTAAACAGAATGCCTAAAGCTAAAAACCACAATTTAATACGTAAAGAATACATACATATTTACATATATCAGCAAAAATAAGTACATACAACATATACATATGTACGTATGTATTGTATATGAAAAATTATGCAGAAACAAAATTTTAAGCTTTAATTAAAGTAAATAGAAGATAAACAAAACTGAGCTAAAGAAGATGAAAAACATCATTTGTATGTGTATGTATACACACACTTGCTGAGAATGCTTAACACAAACACTTGTAGTCTCTGTAGAGTTTTCCCAACAAGAAAAATAAGTAGAGAGAAGGAATTTTCCAAGGACTTGGGATAAAGTATATATAACAAGCGAAACTGTTATATTCCGCTTGGCTGAAACTGTATATGTTATATGATAGTTGGTAGACGGTAAGGTGCATGGACCACGTCCATTTTTCATTTCCCAGTTTATGTTTGTCCTTGAACTATTTTTTACAAATTTTCGTTAACGTTNTAACTTNTCGTTAACGTTTTNNCTTNTNTAAAGTAGGCGATAAGNTAAACGGACCACGCTTATTATTNGTGACGAAGTTTATAAACTATCTGTACAAAATTTCTTTATTTTACAAGCTTTTGTNTAAGAAATATCNGTTGAAAAGTATTAAATTACATTACAATGNNTATTAGAGTGTCCCGAGAATAGCGTTTTTCGAGATTTTNATGTANGAACACCTCTTAAACGATGTGTAAAAATTAAATGAATATGGAAAAAGTATTTAAAAAATTTTTAAAATTAATCTTCAGTTCCCTACCAGCGATTTTAAAATCATGAGTTCCATATATTTGAGTAAAAAAAAAATTTCGATTTTTTAATCGAAATGGGTATCAAAAACTTGGTAATTTTACGCTGGATGTGGAAAAAATAGTTTGAACATTTTTTCAATGGGATTTTTGTCCACCAGAAGCCTTTGATGATCAATTAAAAAAAGGAAAATCTGGAAAATTACATATTGTCAACAGTTCTTACTACAAAGCAATTTTTTTTTAATTTCAGTCTTAAAAGGAAGGAAAATTGTTAAATTCTTATATTTTTTTTAAGAAAAATATCGACTTTTTTTTTTTGCATGATGTACTAAAATGACGGATTATGGACCAAATTTTTTGCGATTTTTTTTTTAAATATTTTTTTTATAATTGGCCTAGAAGTACAAATTTTTTGATACCCAGGTTTGTTAAGTATTGAACAAAATGGGTTAATAAACAAAAAAGTTATTGATGTCATTGTTTAAAACAATATTTGGTCCAAAAATAATATTGAGTTTAAGTCTTGACTCAAAATTCTAAAACAATGACATCAATAACTTTTTTGTTTATTAACCCATTTTGTTCAATACTTAACAAACCTTCTATAAGAAAAATATTTGAGCAAAATTTCAATCCCTACGATGTCACGTTTAAACCCTATCCTGCTTTCAACAGACGGACATAGCTAGATCGACTCGGAATTGAACCAAGACACAGCAAATATATATTTTTGGTATAAAAATTATCGAAAATTTCCCACAACACAAAAATAAAAAAAAAAATTAATTTTCTAAAAGAGAAAAATATAATTATAAAAAAATTAAAGTAAAAAAAATATTGTCAAATGAAAATGTATTGAATATTTTCTAGGTTGAAAATTTAACAAAATTTTGTATAAATTTCAAATAATAAATTTAAAATTTTTTTTAAATAAAATTTTCTATAATTTAAATAAATGTTTAATTAATAAAAAATCCAAATCCCTTCCTATAAAAAACTTTCACGAAATCAAAATTTAAATTCCCAAATTGGAAACAAATCCACTAATTTATCAGCATTGGACGTTATTTTCAATTTATTATTATTATTACTATTATTATAATTTTTTTTCAAATTATAGTTCTTATTAGTTGAAATATGTTTGATCTGCTTAATAGTAAAATAATGAAATATTATGTACAAAATCCCAAGAAAAAAATTATTATCATTATTTTATTCGTTATCTAATGCTTTGAATTTAAATTAAAAGAACTGGAAAAAAAATAATTTTTATACTTTTGCTTATTTTCTTTGCTGGGTTATATTTCATGTGCATACATAAACAGATATTAATATATAAACACACTTATATCAAACTGAAACAGAACACATACATATCCTTATATGCATATGTATGTATTTGTTTGTAATGGGGATGGTAACTCACACATGGATACAAACAAAAGTTTTATGTTTATTTCAAGTTTCATATTTGTTTATTATAATGTTGTTTTTGTTGCTGTTTTGCTTTTATTTACGTGTTGTACACATTTATTGTTGTTTCTTTTATTGTTGTTCTTGTTCTTATTTCTTTACTTTCTATTTTCACTTGGCTGAGTGTTTATATTTCTTAGATACCAAATGTTTATATTCAACGTACGCATTATAATTATATGTATGAATATTTAAGATATTGGTATGAGTGAGTATGTATGTATATTGTAAATTTTCGTTATTAGTAACTTTTGCATATACCATGTTAAATTGTAAAACTTATTTTCATTTTCCCTGTTTTATTACAGATGCACAATTAAATATATTATATGTACATACATATTTTGGTAGTAAATGCATATAAAAACTTTAAGATCCAACAAAATGGTTGGGTGAAAAAGTAATTTCTTTTCATTTGAATATTATTTTATCACACAATCACGTATCTTATAGAGTCATTATAAAAAAACTTTAATGGAGTAAATTATAATCAAATACTTCCTAGTGAAAGAATATAAATTAAAAATATCATTTCCAAAACTTGGTAAAAATTTAAAAAAATAATATGCTATATTAGACTATTTATAACCCTATAACTAAATTTAGATATTAAATGAAATACTATAAGATCTTGCCAACAAAGAATAAAATTTGCATTTGTACTTTCATATTTATAAATCTTAATTTTTTAAAACTACTTTACACCTGTGTTGAAAGGTATAACAAAAGAGTAGTGTTTACAATCATTATTCAAATCTTTGCTGGGTTACTGTTTAATATTTGTAAATTTATAAATAAATTTAGAAAATTGTACACATAAAAACACACTATAATACTTACTTCAATACTTCCTTGTATTCCAGAGTAGAGAAAGTGTGGTTTATATACAATATATATTTTTTTTTTTTGTATACTTTTGCTATATAATTATTACTTTAGGCGCGTTATTAATGTATGTTTATAACTGTGTGCATTGTTCAGTGTTAGTGTAAATTTGTATACATCAAGTATACTTGTATTAGAAAATGCCTCAACAGTTAAAACTTCTTCTCATTTAATTGTTGTATATGAATATATAATTTGTCTATAAGTTTATTGTTA
Source organism: Phormia regina (assembly GCA_001735545.1). Taxonomy (NCBI): domain Eukaryota; kingdom Metazoa; phylum Arthropoda; class Insecta; order Diptera; family Calliphoridae; genus Phormia; species Phormia regina. The sequence goes on from MINK01177697.1 coordinate 25,581, forward strand.
AATTTGCACAAAATTCTTGAACATAGAATTACATATATATACACACACACGCATACTAATACAAACAGTTTTAGCAAACACTTTTTGGTAAAACAGCATAATACAATAACAATTTACTAAAATATATTCTTGTTAGAAAGATATAAATTTTCTAAGACACAGATGGTTGCAATTTTGTTGTTCTTTGCTAAAGCCAGAAAATGAATTAAAATGTTTATCATTTTATTGCACATAATTAATTATTTTAATTAGTAATGAGACTATTAGGGGGAATAGAAATTAAATAAAGTTGTTTCATTTTAAATGTTTTTTTAAGTGTGGAATATAAAAAATAAATTATTGGAGTTGATATTATTAAGATATTATGATATTGCATTGAAAAGTATTAGAAATTTGCTAGGATTAATAAATTTATATTAATTTAATAATATTATCTGAAGGTTACTTTTCTTATTTTCTTTGAAAACAGACAACAAAATTTTATTTCTTTAACACATGGGTGATTCTACATCAAAACGGACAAAAAACAGACATTTTCGGATTTGATATCTCTGATTACAATTACGTTCGCAGCAAATATTAAATATTGCAAATTGTACTTAAATAGCACTTTTTCTAATCCTTTTTTAGCTTTTCAAAAATATCGTTTACGGAAATGTAATGGTTTATTTCTTGTAATTATTCTCTTTGACCTTTGAACTTTTGATCTAAAGTAACTCATTTATCATTTATATAATTTTTAAGGTAATGTCCTTGTTTTTAAAACTATACTAAAATTAAGTTTTTATTTTCTATATCTTAGGAGTTATTAATAATTTTGATTTATTTTTTTTTCTATAACTCATAAACTATATAAGGCTCCAACTTCAAATTTTTTTATCCATATTTCGAAAAATTATGCCAAATATATATTTTTTTAAAAATTTCAAAGATATCGGTTTTTGAGTTTTAATTTTTTTATCTCCGACTTTGACCTTTGAAATTTTGATGTAAAAAACTGTGTATAAATCGTTATGAATGTAATATTTTTGTCTATAATATGCAACAACAACTAAAGANCTACCATGTATATTTNAGAAGTTATTAGTAGTTAAAGTTCTTAATATTTTTTCGTTTTTTATAAACCGTCATATTTCCATACCGGCAAGAAACATGGGTCTGAAATTTCATGGTTCGGAAACACTTGCAATGGGCGAATTTCATTGAAATTGGAGATGTTAAAACCGATTGCTGGCCGTTTTGACATGGAATCACTCATATATTATTCTTTTCATTATTGTTTTTTTTTAATTTTTGAAATTTTTGTTATTGCCAAAAGAATGTGAAATATGTAACTGTAAACATTAATATCTCTATAAGATTTGATGATATCAGTATCATATAGAAGATAACAGAAGTACTACTTCTGGATCACAATTCCAGTATTTAATTGATTTCGTTGGATGTTATTTTCATTTATTTTTTCTGGGATATGGTGCAACCTCCATTACTCAATAACTGGCGATTTATTTCGATAACCCAGAGTTATTTGAAGAAAAAATATTTTCTACGTTATAGAATATATTTTNNATATTCTTAAGTTTTTCAAATATAACAAAATATTTAATTCGATACGAGGGACGTTCGCAAAATTTAAGCATATAAATATAAATATTTATGCATAGATTTTAATGAAGCATATATGTTTATCTCGAATTATTTACCACAAATTTATCTTTACCTCCTTAATTAAACAAATTACAATTTATAGCGAGAACTAATATCATTTAATAAAAGGATTAGAAAGGATTCGTACTTATTAATACCGTTTATTCGAATTGAATGAAAACAGTGTTTCACTCTTTTATTTTATTACACAAATTACAAAATCTCTTCATTTAATTTTTTAGTTTATTTTAAATATTTCATAGGTAAAACTAGAATTCATTTTTCAAAAATGAAAGAAAAAACCTATAATAAATTATTACTATTTTTCAATAGTTCAAGTGCTCTATCTAAATTTCATTCTACAATTTAAATTTACTTTAATAATTTCAACAGATTTAAAAAGTAATTTCAATACATACATATTTATGTACCTATATCTACTTGCTATTTACCACAGAAAAGTTACCATAAAATACTAATATATATGAGTACATTTACTCTAATATACCGTGTCTACCAAAAACAATGTATTGTATAAAATTGTTAATAATCAACAACAATTAGGTTGATATGTATCTAATTAGCAACGATTGAATTTGTGCCAAGAGAAATAATAAAAACAAAAATACTCGGCTACTATAACTAGAAGTAAAACATTAAAACACATCATCACTTCTATAGCCAACAACTGTTGTGAGTTTTCATTAGTTTGTAAGAGTTGTTGTTGTTGTTTTTGAAAATTATACTAACAAATACTAACTATTTCAAATGCAACGAGAATTCAAATACTATCAACTGTTTTACAAACTATAATACTAATGCAATAGTTGTTATCATTATATGTATATATTTCTATATTAAAAGTATGATACTTAGTAACATTTGCAAGTTTCATATAAAATCATCTATACTTATATAAATGTTTATGTATGTATATTCCAATGAGATGATAAAATGTATTGTTATATGTTAGTTGTGGTTGTAGTAGTAAATGATGCCAATGTAATTTTCACTTTGTTTTTCTGGTCAACTACATCTACGTATATTTACTATATTTACTGTTATAGTTGTATACTATTAGAACCTTATCATTCATTTACTTTTGTATATAATACACATACATATGTATATAAAATACATATTAAGTAAATTATGTAAAATTAAGAGCAATTCTAAAGTTAAATACTGTAGGAGTTTAGATATTGAAATAAAATTTTGAGTTATCTGTAAAGAAATCAATTTATATTTTATTACTAAATTTACTATTTTTAGATAATTCTAAAATATATTATATTTCAAAAATGCCAATGTGCTAAAAAAAAAACTTACTTTTTCATTTTCAAGTTATGAATGCCGAATGACTTTTAATGATTCGGGGCTAGAGTCAGCTACCTTAATATCTAATTAGGGTGTCCTTCACTTGTCTTAAAACGGAAATTTAGGGTATCCTTTAAAACTTGGATTTTTAAACTTTTTATGAATTTAATGAATTATTTATTATAAGCCGCAACAAAATTTGGAAGTAAGAAAATACTACTGCAAACATTTAACGCAGCATAAATTGGGGTGAATATTATAACTCGAAAATCAACACAGTTCTTTATTATTGTAATATCTAAAAGCTGCGTAGCTTAATTTCATATTTTTCTGCTACATCTCTCTTACAATAAAGCATGTACTATAACAAAATTCTCATGGGTCGATATGAATTTGGAAACAAAAATTGTGCTTGGTCCGCCTGATTTACCGCTCACAATCCCATATAAGAAAAAAACTTAATTTTAGTGTAGCTTAAAAATCTTCAAAAAATTTATATAGTGAATTACTTTAGATTGAAAGTTCAAAGGTCAAAATAAGACTTTCAAGAAATAAATATGTGCTAAGAAATAATTTCATAATCAGTTTTGTAAATATTTTAAATTTGACATATAAAAAATATCCTTTTTCTGTATTTTGCTTTATAACTCCTAAACCAATATAGGCTTCATCTTAAAATTTGGCACAAATATAGAGAAGTATTCTATTATCAATATATAAATTTTTCTATAACTTTTAAAATACCATTTTTGAGATATTAAGCTTTAAAATTTACATTAACAATTTTTACCTTTGAACTTTCGAAGTTTAAAAACGTTTTACTTGTTCTTTTAGAGTCATTGTGTATATTTTAGAAGTTGTGAGCAGTAAAGTGTGATTACTTTTGGAAAAAATTCACCTGCTCTTTGATTTTTTGAAACGTCATATTTTTGGACCGGGAGGATTCTTTACTCAAAAAATTCTGAATTGAGTAACATTTGCCTTACCTAATATCTGTGGCGATATCATTGTAATCGGAGATATTAAGTCTGAAAATGTTTTATTTTTATCCGTTTTGATATGGAATCTCTCTTTATTGAGTGTAGAAGTAAAGGACTTTGAATTTGAAGTATTGCAAAAATAAATAAAGGGACAGACAGACATCAGAATTCTCTCTCTCTCTCTCTCTCTCTCTCTCTCTCTCTCTCTCTAAAGTATGTGTTAATATTTTTTTCAGTATAAAAACAAAATGTAAACATTAAACTATCTCTGAAGTAATGCCTTTTACC
>MINK01177700.1:0-10191 GCA_001735545.1 Phormia regina
GCATCGATTTGTTATTGCATATTTTTAGAAAAGTGCATAATATTGCATATTTTTATTTATGTGTTTTTTATGTATTTTTTAAATTTTTATACTACGTTTGTGCGTTTTTGTAACGCATAGAAATAATTACCCAGCTCCCAACCGACTGAGGGTAACTTTTTAAATCAAATCGATTGGTCCGTCCATTTGGCTTGCTGGTGTTTCATGTAAATCTCACGCACAAAGATAATTCAATGAAATTTGGTACTTTGGACCAATAAATCCTTAAATGATGAAAATTATTCAGTTACAACATTTTGGTGAATACGATATGAATTTGAATAACAATATATTTTGAATTCGTTCATCCACAGAAAAAAAGTAAAAATCTACTTCAATTACAAAATTGCTAATATTAATTGATTTTGCTCCAATCATCAAAATGATAATATTAATAACTACATTAATTGATTTTATTATTACAGATTTTGCTTAAATAGATATAATGAGATGAAAATTGGTGAAAATTTAGTTCATATTTTCAACTTTTTTGGAAGTTCCTAAAGTTTACTTCAAAGAAAGTGAAAATAAATTAAAATATAGCAAGAAAAAAGGTTAATCATTTCTAAGTAAATTAAAATTTTAATAATTTTAAAGCATTTTTTCATTTCTGTTGTTGCTGCTGTTTCTATAGTTTAGAAGTTATTAATAATTGGATTTAATATTTGTCCATTACTCCTAAATTAAATAAGGCTTCAACTTAAAATTTTGTATCCATATGGTGAAAAGTCATGTCAATAATATAGATTTTTTAAAAAATGTTAAAAGTATCGGTTTTTAAGATAAAATTTGTATGTATCGTTGTAAAAGTAATACCTTTGTCATTAGTATGAAGTCAAATAGGTATTCATTTGTAAAGTTTTTAACATTTTTTCGTTTTTAAACCGCCATATATCCGTACCGAAAATAAACATGTGTCTGAAATTTCGTGGATCGGAAACACTTGTGATGAATTTCATTGAAATCGAAGATGTTAAATCTGATTGCTGATTGTTTTGACATGGAATTAGACTTTTGTATAATTATTTTTAATAATTTTTTTACTGTAAATTATAACAATTAAATATAATCCCAGTTCTATATATTCTAGCCAGTCGCGTACTGTTAAAAACTTTATTCGCTAATCACCCTTATTTTCCACAAACCACTATTGAATGCGATGGTTACAAAATATCATCATTATTGCATCAAGTGGTCATCTAAACATCTGCAATGATAAAAATGCAAAACATTGTTTGCAACAAATGCCATAGATAAAATGGTTTAAAAAATGTTTCAATATAAAATCACATTTTTTTAAATACAACTTTAAAAGCACAACATATGCAGATGAAGGAAAATGCGTGGATGTAATTTTTCATACACAAAACCACTGAAAATGTTCTAACACATGGACAAAAGTTTAAATGTAAAAAAGTTCATGTACACATGTATATATTAAAGCTTAAACAAATAACATACATATGTACATAAATATAACTAAAAAAAAAAAACGCCCCCTTTAATAAAAAAAAAACAAAAAACACATATTTATCTAGTTATAAATACAAAATGTAACAAAAACTTGTTAAACAATCATTAAAAGCTGTTAAAATTCAAAAAACGAACTAAAATGACAACAAGAAAAACTAAAACACACATACAAACATAAAAAGCTATAGAAATGCATATACATACATATGTACTTAGGAATGTATGCATGTAAACATACAAATCACATCAGGACAAACAACAAATGACAGCAGTTAGAACATAAGTAGGAGGAGGGGGTGAGGGGAGTAGTAGAGATAAACATCATCCAAAACAAACGAACAAATAAAGTTACTCCACAAGAAGAGCAGCTACAAATAAGAGTAACAATCATAAAATGGTCATTAATGTGATATAGGACATACACACACACATACACACAAGTGCAAACACCAACGAGTCCTTGTATATTTTTGAACGTATGTACATATGTATTGATTGTAAGGAATGTTATACATATTGTATGTTGGTACAATTACCACAAAACACATTTATAGCCAAAAGTACCATTAAATAAAAAAACGAGAGGAGCATAACAAAAATATTTCGAACTAAAAAAGCACTAGCGCTCACAGAAACAGAGATGAGGAATGCGTTTAAACATAAACATAAGTAATCGATTTGTAACTCTCAGCTATAGTTCAAGTTTCAATTAGGAAATAGTTACAATACAATTTACAATATCACCTTAACTGATAGCGCAATCAGCAAGTAGAATAGGATCTCTGCTATCGGAAAATGAATCTTAAAATCATGTTGCATAGTGCACAGTGGAGCCAAAAGAATAATAAGAGGTAATAAGTCTGGAATTTTGAAACCACTGATTCCATTTAGATGAAACTTGGAATATAGATAGAGGAGGAGTTAAGCTTTCAAAATATTGTTAGAAGGAATCTGTAGCTATAGCATGGGCGTCGCTACAGTGGACCAAAGTTGACTACCTCGATAGTGAAGAACATACACAGAAAAAATTATTTCCGTCTTTTTAACAATTAACTCAGTTTTAATTTTGCATCTAAATTTAATACATATGTTCAAGAAAAAATAAAATAAAAAATAAATTTTGGTATGATTTTTTCCTATACACATTTTTAATTCATTCAATCATCTACTTGATTAATTTAATTAATTTATTAATTGGGAATTTTTTTCTGTTTTGTATTTTTTATAGTTTTTATTAATTGATATAATCATTTTGATGAGAGGTGCAAATTTAAACAAGTTTATAATTGAATAAATTATTTTCATATATATTTGTTAATTGGTGACTTTTTTCTGTGTATCGGGCTTATAACTTTTAAAAGTATTAACTCCTATGAAATATTTTTATATTTTTGAATTCTCCTAAGTCGGTTTTCACACACAGCAAATTGTCTTGCCGCAATTCCGACTTTGTAGACGAGAGAGGTAAAAAGAATGTAAAAGTTTAGTATTCTCTTCTCCTCTCTCTCCTATAAATTCAGAATTTCAGCAAGAAAAATTGCCGTGTGTGAACCAGGGTTAAGCAAAACAAGGCAAAATTATGCTTATTGTGCTAAACTAAAAGATAGTTAACTTCAAAAAATAAATTTCTCATTTTGGCCTTGACTTTTTCGCAATTTTGCCCTATAATTTTTAAAATGAAATTTCTAAAATCTTTTAAAAATATGTTGAAATTCTCTACAATTTTCTATTATCTCAATTCGAATACAAGAAAAAATTTTTCAAATTTCAATACAGGTTTCAAAACTTAGCACACACAGTCTGAAACTACTCAAATTTTCAGTAAGAAAAACTTCGACCTTTAAAAATATGTAATAAAATTATATATATTTTTATGATTTTAACATTTATTAATTCTCTATTAAATTTGTTTATACCATGTAAAAGAATTATGTTGATACCCAAAAGCATTTAAAAATTTTTCAGTATAAAGTTTTTGAAATATGTCCATATAAACATATTTTTCATTTGTTCATATTGTTTCAAGAAAATTGTGCTAAAAAAGTAGAAATAATGAAATTTATTATATATGGTTTTAAAGAAGACAAAATTTCCTTTAAATTGATATATAATGTGACTATTTTGAGTGTATTACATTTATAGTAAATCTATTTCAAATAAGCAAAACGTAAAAAATGTCAACTCTTCATGTTTCCTTCTATTTTTGGTAATGCAGTGGGATAAGACTGTGCGGTAAGGCCGTGTAAAAAACAACATGAAAAAAAAACGGAAGATTTTACAATTAGCAACTCTTTGTTAATTTCAAATTTAATTACCAGAAACGTTGCAAACACAAAATAGTCATATTATACATCATTTTGTAGGAAATTGTGTCTTCTTTAAAACCATGTATAATATATTTTACTATTTTCATTTTTTAGCAAACTTTTCTTAAAATAAAACGAACAAATGTAAATTATGTTTACATAGACATATTTCATCGATTTGAGACTGAATGATTTGTAAATGCTAATAGATATCAACTTTTTTTTCTCTTGATATAAAATATTTAATGGAGAAGTAATAAATGTTTTTTTTTTTTTGGAAAATAATTTTTATTAAAAATTATTTAAAAATTCTCTATGATTCTAAATAATACTTAAAAAAAACAATCCAAATTGATCTTTATTTTTCATATTTTTGATCACGTCTATTTTATCTAAAAAAAAAATGAAATAAATTTTCTTCGAATACTTCCCATTCTAANNATTGATCTTTATTTTTCATATTTTTCGAAGACCGTATATTTTTGATCTCGTTTTTATGTAAAAAAAAAGACACACACAAATGAAATAAATTTTCTTCGAATACTTCCCATTCTAACGGTTAAGTGTTGTTAGTGGTAACACCTCATCTGTTCAATTGCTGTAAAAATGTAATCAATTATCCTTGAAACAATACGCACAGACGTGTTGCACGAAACACATACAAACATAAAAAAAATAAAAAAAAAATTTATATATAGATGAATATAAGAAACGACATTGTACACAATATTTCAACAACTAAAGAAAAGGAAACTAAAACATATTTTCTACTACATAAGTACTAACAGGATAGATAAAAGGACAGACGACATACATGCAAACAAATATGACATGACAGCCTTAACACTGATGAAGAAAGTGCTACTCCAAAAAGTTTTCTTAATAATTAAACTAATGATGATGACGATAAGTAAGATAATGATGCTGTTGTTGATGATAATGATATTGATGCTAATGTCATAAAACATTAATGGATTTTGGTTAAATGTTAATGTAAAAGTGTTTGGTCATGTAATAAGGAACGCGAAAATTAAAACACAAACGGATAATACACCACCAATCACTTACGCACTGTGGTTCTAAAAAGCTTTTTAGAATCACTTCCCCAACTTTTTAATCGTTGATATCTTAATAAAATTCCATATCGTCAAAGCTGAGGTGTTTTCGATTTCACTTAAATCAGAACAGGCCCCTAACGGATTATAGGAGTAGTGTATTATTATTATTATTAAATCATCAAAATTTAATTTATAATATGACATAATGTTTTAACTTCGTTTTCCCTGGCTTGAGATTTTGGTACAAAAAACGTGGACTTTTTTATAACTTTTTAACTTTATAATAAGTATATCTCTATTGTAAAAAATTTCAAAAGAACATCTTTATGTATTTAAATTCTATTTCAATTAAAATATTAACATCATTTTTCAAAAAAAACTCTTCATATCGTGCTCTAAATAAATTTGTCCAAAATTTTATGAGCTTCAAATCAGCTCGAAAACACCTCTGCTCTGACCATATATAGTTTTACCGAGATATCTTCAACCTTTCAATAGTAACAGAATTATTTCCAAAAAAAAAGCGGTTTGAAACCACTGTGACTTATTTATAGATCGATTCATTTAAATTTAAAAAAACGTAATTTAAAAAAAATCTAAGACCTATCGNNATCTAAGACCTATCGGTACAAGAACGAAACTTATAGCTCATATAGGAACTTTGAAAAGCCTAAAAATGGATTTTGACCGATAACTCGGTTGCTTTTAGCCCGATTTTGTTAATTTATTTAGCAAAAAAATATCTTAAACGCTGATTTGTGATTTTTAGAGTTATCTTCGAATTTTGGCGATATCTCAGATATTTATAAAAATAAATGTAATATTTAAACTGATTTATTTTTATTATTACTTAACTGTCGTCTAAATGAACTGAAAATGTCTAAATTTATTTTTTTTCTATTTTTTAGAAAAAATATTCACTTTCGTTATATTTACGGAGCTAAACGCAATGCGCTTTCGCTTACACCTTATATCGATAACCAATTTACTACCTTTTAAGTGTTGAAAAAAATGACATAAAATGGTGGGCGTGGCATCCCAAACAGTTCTTATATGATTGAGCACAAACAAGCAAACAAACTTACACTCTGCTTTTTTTAATATATATTTGGTTTAAGAAGGTTCAATTTATAATAAAAACTATGTAAACCAATTAAAAAATTACTTTACAATAATAAATGTAATTAAATGCGTATACAAAGTTTTAATTATAAAAAATTATATAATCAATAATTTTGAAATATTGCTTCTATTATATGAATGCAAATTAAAAACAATATTTTTTGGAAAATGATTATATTATCTGGAGAAGGATCTATAATGTCCGTCCCGCCACTGTTTTTTTTTTTTTTTTTTGCAAATAAAATCGAAAAAAAAAAATTTTTTTTAAAAGCTTTTTGACACTTTGATGTATGGGTTCCCAGAACAATATGATTTTGTCATTCCGTGTCTAAACATCGTAAAAAAAATCATTTAAAATCGCCATAGAAGTATATATATTTCCCTGCTCTGTTTAGTTCTGAGGTCGATCTAGCTATGTCTGTGTTCGTTGAAAGCAGGATACGCACGAAACGGAATAACGTAGGCAAATTGGCAAACAAATATTACCCTAATTAATTGTTGATAATTGAAAATGTTCAAATAATCGGGTTTAATAAAAAAATGTTATGGGCTAAAAATACAGGTTGTGCCGTTTATACATATCTGCTAAGTCTCTTAAAACAAAAGCATGTAACGACTCGAAATTTGGTAAAATAGTTTTGAGGGTGAATGTATAAACTAGGAATAAAAATTGTGTGGCCCTCCCACTTACCACCCATTCCCCTATAAGGTGAAAAGTCTAACAATTTTTGTAAAATAGTTCAAAAGATCAATATAAACCGGAAACAATTGAGCCGGGGTCACCCAGCCTTAACGCCCCACTCATCTATAAGGTAAAATATCAAAAAGTTGATAAGTGTAATAGATTGACAAGCCGAAATACAAACATAACATATATACTTCTTGTTTTTTCGTTTTTTTTTATTTATATTTTTCCCAATTTTTTTTTTTTTTTTGTTGTCTAACAATTTGTTCATAACTTTAAACTATGATCGTCAAGCAAAAGCAACTTGTACATCTAAATATTGTAATATTGTTAAATTTATGCAACAAAATCGTAACATTATTTTGAGTTATGACAACATAAGTGGAGAAATATCCTCAAAAAAAATAAAAATTTGAAAAATAAGCCGAATTCACTTATTGCAATAAAGTTCGAAATTAATCGCTAGATCTATGAATCGATATCATCATCTTGTTGCTATTTACAATGTGCTTTGGTGTTAAGTTAACAAAGATCTGAAAAATTTTTCCCTTAGATTTTCATGATTTTTTAAAAAAAAAAATTTGCTATTTTCACGTAAAAAATATATTTTTTGCTTAATTTTTTTATTATAACTTCGAAACTACAGAGCCGATTGAAACGCAATATATAAACGGATTAAAGTTTGCAAAATTTGAAACTTTTCTTGTTTGTTCTAATAATATCGGAGTAAGACTTTTTGAGTTATCATTAATTTTATGAAGAAATATATAATAAAAAAATTATAAATTTACTTAATTTTTTTTTTTTTTTAATAAAACTTCTCCATAGAATTCAGAATTTCAACCCTAATTGTACTACTGGAACCACAATACATGGTGGTTTTCCAAGGCTTTTTTTGTGTCGGTCTGTGTAATAAATAAAGCTAAGACCTATTAGAGTTTGTTTTTTCTTTTTTGAGCGGAAATTTATTTTTTAAATCGGGCTATAGTCTGTAGCCTATACATGGGCAAAATTTTTCACAGTAATAAAGTAGACAATATGTAGTATTTTTCGGAAAATTTTCAGAACAATTATCTTGTAACATTTTAAGCTGCATTCCATAAAAGTGAAAAGTGTACTTTAGTTCAATTTTCAAAAAAATAATAAAAATATTTGCACAAAATATAATTTACAAATTTTTGAAGAAAAGCGCGCTTAAATATATATAGTCAAGGTTCCATTTTCAGTTTTTAGTTTAAAAACTCCTTTTATGTTAAAAAACATCACCAAAAATTTAATTTTTTTTCTTTTTTTCCTAAATGTCAAAAATGTTCATGTTTGACAGCTCCGTATAAGAAAATAGCACAACTTAGCTTAATGATTTTAATTGTTATTGACGCATAATTTTGTCTATTTTTATTTGGTACCCAACTTTTCTATCCAGTTCTTTAACATGTGACCACATATTGTAAGTTTTCCAACACCTTTTACCTCTTTAGTTACTCCAGACAACAAACCAATTGAGCAACAATAACAACAATACAATAGTACAGTAGTAAATATATTTTTACAAAAAGGGATTTTATCTTTAGTTTTGTTTTATATTATTTTTTCTTCTTTCTTCTAAGTCCTTCTTTTATCCCTTTAATACACAAACATACACACGCATAAAGAAAACATTCATTGGTAATGGGAAATTCTTTTTATTTAATAGAAGAACTTACCACAATCTGTGAATTTTCGCACACAATCATTATCAAACAATACGAAAATATTCATGCAGGATACAAGTGAGTGCGTGTGTATGTGTGTGTGTGTTCTAAATAAAAATTTGTGAGGGAGGGGAGTGGTTAAGTATTTTGAATGGATTTTTAAGTTTTTATTTTCTTTTTAACCTTTTTTTTGTCTGTGTTTTTTTTTTCTCCCAGTTTTGTTTAGTTTTCTCTGTAAATCTCTCATTCCATGTCTGTGTTTGTGAGATAATTTGAGTATTATCACAGCTGCACTTGTTACGCTTAATGGTTGATGACGTTATTTCTGTTTTTCGGTTTTTGTTTTTTCTGCTTTTTTTTAATTTTTCCTTTTGTTCTGTTTTTATATGTATGTATGTATTTGTTTTATACTACTTACTCCAAGGTAAATGTTTGTTATTATTGTTTTCACTCATTCCTGTATAAGGATTTAAATAAAGGTACTGGAAGATGTGGGTATTATGGTAGTCATTTTTTTTTTAGCATAATATTTTCAAACTCACATTGGTATTTACCCATATTAACCCCTTTGTGTGAAAACATATTGTAGTATGTGTGTGTGTGTGTTATTTTATTCGCAAGAATAGATCACCACGGTAAATGGTAAATAAATGTTTATGTTATGTTGAAATGGGTGTTTGTTTGTGTGTGTGGGAGGGGAAGTGTATACTAGAGTGCAAATTAATATTATACACATGGTTAGAAAAATAAATATTCTCATCATTTGTATTTACATTTGAAAACATGTGGGTATTTGTTATATACACATATACATACACACATATGTATATACATAAGTATCCTTATACATGAGCATTTCGGTTAAATGTTGTCGCAATTGTTTGAAAAATTTAGAAATGTTTAAGACCAAGACTTGATATATGAAATTATTCAATTATATTACAAAGAAGTTTTAAGAAAAGAGTTACATTAATTATTGTTAATTATTTAATTGTAATTAACTGAGGTACATATATACCTACACTCACGGGATCCAAAATGTTTTTTCTAGAAAAAGTTGTTGATTGCTTGAAAATATCTGAATCAAAATTCTGAATGAGTTTTCAAGTCGATTTAGAGAAGCCCATATGCATATATAAGTGGACCTTCAAAGTTAGTCACTTCAGTGAAGTATATAATTTTTATTTATTCTCTATTTACGATGCAGTTTTAAAATACATTGAATTGAAGTTATTATTCTACCGCTGCTCCTATTTTTATCAAGTTTCACATGGTCATACCAGAGGTGTAGGCGAGTTTGGACCATATAGACCTACATGGAGAGAGTCCACAGTGTCTCGAATTTGAAAACTTCTAAAAAACGATCCTGATACGTTATATCTGAACTGAATTCAAAGATTTATATGGAAGGAATCTGCTAGTCGAGATTTCAAAGATTAATATGGGAGGATTTTGCAAGTCGATATCTACAAAAAACATCCTCAAATGAAAATATGATCTCTTGTAGTTTAAGAGATATTGAGATTTAAATATTATTTTTTTTTTTTACTTTTTATCCTGTCTTGGTGAAGTTTTTTCGCTACAACTTTCACCCGATTTTTTTTAATTTTTTCATTAACAACAAATAGAAAAATTGTGCAAATAAAGAATTTTGCGAATATATGTATATATACGGAGTCAAAAGTTACAAGCATTTAAAGATTGATTTCTTCCCTTTTTTTGCCCAAAAAGTGGTAACATTCTTTTTCTGTTGCATAAAAATTTTCTTAAGTAACATATATAGTATTTATATTTTTCTGAAAGATAACTAAACACAA
>MINK01177705.1:0-11387 GCA_001735545.1 Phormia regina
TACAAGTGTTTATTTATTATTATTTTTTTAGAATATAAACAAACACACCTGTTTATCATGACATAAAATTTAAATAAACTATTTTTTTATATAAAACAATATGACAGGGCCAATGTTAAATGGTTGGCTGATTTCAACAATATGAAGGATTAATTATTTTTTTAAAAACGAAAAATATTTAAAATAAATAAAAACATATATTTAAAAAATAAAGACTATTAAACAGTTAAATTTAAGCAATAATTTGTACAAAAATTTATTTAAAATAATATTTTTTCTTCTTTCATATTCATAGCTCTTTGGTGAAATTGTTATGTTGGCCAGTGCTTCTATATCCGGTTTATATTATCGCATAATGTCCGATGCAGCTCACAATCGTACGGTTGATGGTACCCGCACTGGCATCGAACAACGTGTAAAATTGGAATGTGAACGTGAACAACAGGAACAATTACTATTGAGTGTAATACCAGCTTACATAGCAGCTGAGGTTAGTATCTCTTTCGAGTACAACTTAATTTATGACTCTAAAGTGGTTTTGTGTTCACTTACCATTGTCATATACTATTTTATGTTTGTTATTGTTACTATTAAATGTTACCATTTTTAATCCTGTTTCCTTTCTTTTTTTTCCTATTGCTCTACATTTGTGTGGTTTTTCGTTGGGGTTTTCTTTTATTTTAGGTAAAACGTAGTATTATGCTGAAAATGGCTGATGCTTGCCAACGGGCTGGTGGTCAAACAAATTCATCGGCCACACGTTTTCATGAATTGCATGTCCAAAGGCATAATAATGTTTCGATTTTATATGCAGATATTGTGAATTTTACACCATTGTCAGAGCAATTGACAGCTAGTGATTTGGTGAAGACATTGAATGATCTATTTGGAAGATTTGATCAAATCGCACAGGTGAGTAATAGAATAAATTCATTAAGTAAATAAATTCAGTTGGATCTCAACTCTAGAGCAGTGCTATTTGGTTCTGTCTAAGTTCATTTCCAGTTCTGTTGTAGATTAGTTCTAGTTCAGTTCTAATTTAATTATACTTCTGTTCAAATTCAGTTCTGTTTCAGTTCAGTTCTAATTTAATTCCAATTCAATTTGAGCACATTTCTAGTTCAATTTTAAATCAGTTTCTATTTGTTTCTAAATCAGTTCTTCTTCAGCTTAATTTTAGTTCTCTCTTTATATTACAAATTTTTTATTATTTTTAATTAAATAAATTTTATTTATTTATTTCTCCACAATTTTTTTTTAATTTATCAAAATCTTTATTAATATTTTATTGCAATTTTATTTTATGCTCCTGTATTTATATTCTTTTTTTTATTTTCTTTAAAGGAAAATCATTGTTTACGTATTAAAATCCTAGGAGATTGTTATTATTGTGTATCTGGATTGCCAATCTCTAGGCCACAACACGCCTCAAATTGTGTCAATATGGGTTTACAAATGATTGATGCCATCAAGTAAGTAAAATTTATACTCAAGTCTCAATACACTTAATACAGGTGTTTTAGTTTACATGTGTGTATGTATGTGTGTGTGTGTGTATTTCTAACAAAATGCGTTAGTATGTGCGTGTTGTCAATGTATACATTATTTAAAATAATGTAAACACAATGTATTTTATCAGGATTTACACACAAATACACAAACAAACATTTATTTAGACAAGATTTCGTTTCAACTGACAATGATTGAAATTAAAGACATTTGATTAAAACCATTACAATGACAACACAATATATAAACACCAACACCAGTTACAATATCTACAACAACAATAACAACACCAGAAACAAAGTGTCAACAGGACACTTGTTAAATATTGTTGTTTATCTACAGGTGTTAGTCGTGTTACAAAGAGTCTTAACAAATACAAATAAATCTTATGATAACATGTCAAGTGTAAGATAAAGAGACGAGTAGAGAGGAGTTAACAAAGGATTAATTTGACTCTTATCACTTTCTAAAATATAAACAACTACAGTAAAAGGACTCTCTTAGGATTAGAGATTTTATAACAACTAATTAAAGTACTAATTAATCAACAACCTTTTAACTAAATGAGATTTTACTGTAATTTCCTGTTGCTTCTTTTACAAAAGTCTTTCTATAGGACAACCACTATAGTCACACCACATCCTTAATTACTGAAGTAAACAAATATGTAAATGTCGGCTATAAAAAGGACAATATTTTAAGGATAATAAGAAGTCTTAAAATCCAAAATGGTATTAAGCAAGTGTATCAATAGCTGTGATTTATTTTAACTTTCTGTTTTAATATAAAATACTTTTTGGGGTTTTCATGGACTTTAAAATGCCACAAGTTTATTTTTGCTGGTAAAGCTGCAAGGATATTGTTTTTGGGATTTTGTCTGTTAAGGATTAGAGTTAAAAGGATATGAAAAAGACTTTGTTGAGAAGCCAAATAAGGTTTTTGTTTTAGAAAAGATTTAAGAAAATAAAATAAATTTTAAAAAAGGAAATATTAAAATACTTAGTAAAAAGAAAAGGCAAGACAATAAAATAAACCACACTAAAAACTAAACTATATAAATTACACTATAAACTCAGCTAAAAGCTATATTAAAGACAAGACTATAGTCTAGACTATTAAGCAGTTTAGTCTAGGCTATAGTTAAATTTATAGTCTAAACTATAAACTAAAATGCAGTCTAGACTACAAACTAGATTATAGGTTAGGCCCTAGCTTAGATTATAAACTAAACTATAGTCTAGACGATAAACTAAACTACAGACTACAATCTGAACTATAGTCTAGACTTTAAGCATTCTAGACTTTAACATTCTAGACTATAAACTTAACTATAGTCTATACTATAAACTAAACTATAGCCATAAATTAGACTATAGTCTGGACAATAAATATGACTTTAGTCTGGACTATAAATTAGATTATAGTCTGGATTATACTCTAGACAATAAACTAAACTATAGTCTAGAGTCTAGGCTATAAACTAAACTATATGCTATAGTAGAGACTAAAAACTAAACTATAGCCTAGACTATCAACTATATCCTAGACTATAAATTACACCTGGACAATAAATATGACTTTAGTGTGAAATATAGACTAGATTATAATCTGGATTATAGTCTAGATTATGATCTTTACTAAAGTCTAGAATATAAACTAAAGGCTATAAATTAAACTATAGTCTTACAATAGCGTAGTCTAGACTATAAAATATAAATCAAGAATATTAACTGGACTATAACCTACACATGACTATACATGAACTATACTATAGTTCGGACTAGAAACAAGCCCATAGTTACGATTTGAAACTACACCATAGTCTTCACTATAAACTAGATTATAGTCTGGACTATAAACTAAACTATAGTCTAGACTATAAACTAAACTATAACCTAGACTATAAACTGTGCTGAAGTATAATCTGAACTATAAACTAAACTATAATCTGAGCTATAAACTATAGCCTAGACCATGAAGTAGGCTACAGTCTAGACTATAAAGTAGACTATAGTCTACACTATAATGTAGACTATAGTCTGGTCTATAAACTGGACCATAGTCTAGACTATAAACTAGACAATAGTCTGGACTATAAAATATACTATACTTTGAGCTATAAACTAAACTATAGACTGGACTATAAATTAGGCTATAGTCTGGACAATCAACTAGGCTAAGGTCTGGACCATAAACTAGAATAGAGTCTGAACTATAAACTAGACTATATTTTATACTATAAACTTGATTTTGAACTAAACTATATTCTGGTCTATAAACTCAACTATTGGGATATAAAATAAACTATAGTCTAGGATATAAACTAATTTATAGCCTAGACTTTAAAGTAGATTATAGCTTGGTTTATAGGTTAGACTATAGTCTAATTTGTAGTCTAACCAAGCTATAATCTAGGATATAAACTAAACTATAGTCTAGACTGAAAGGTAGACTATAGTCTAAACTATAACCTAGACTTTAGTTTAAAATACAAACTAATTTTTGTCCAGCCTATATTTGGGACTATAAACTAGACTATTATTTAGACTACAAACTATAATATAAACTGGACTAGACTAAAGGATTTGGATTTGGGTCATAACTGAACTAATACTACACTATATATTAAATAAAAA
This sequence comes from Phormia regina, assembly GCA_001735545.1. Taxonomy (NCBI): domain Eukaryota; kingdom Metazoa; phylum Arthropoda; class Insecta; order Diptera; family Calliphoridae; genus Phormia; species Phormia regina. The sequence continues at coordinate 4,146 of MINK01177705.1, forward strand.
TGAACACGACTAAAACTAGAACTGATTTAAAGCTAAACTAGAACTAAATTTAAACAGAACTAGAATTAAATTAAAACTTCACTTTTAATTATCGTTCTAACTTTAAATTCAATTTTTGCATTTGATTCCAATTTCACCACATTTTTATTTCACAAATAATTGGTGAATCTGTAATCATCCTTTCATACATTTTGCAATTTCCTATAATTGACTTAAAATTAAATCCTTGAAATTTATATTCAACTTTATGGACAATTTTACGATTTGACATTTTAGAGAAGCCAGGCAGAAATAAAAAGAAAAAAAAACCTACAGGATGATCATTACCAAGGTTACACACAATAAACCAACACATAGGCATACATTCTTACACATACACACACACACACATAGAATAACGAGGAAAAATTACTAGTAAAATGTCAAAACCAATTTTGGAAATAATACAAAATGTACAAGATTTAATCAGTTTTGGGAAAAAAAGGACAAACAATGAAATTATAGATGAAATTGTTTTGTTATTTAAATGTTTTAAATTGTAACAGAGTTTTTTATTTAAATGAATTAAAGGATTTGAAGATAAATATAACAAGGATTTAAAATTAGTAGACAAAAAACACATTTTTTAAAGATACAAATCAGTTTTGAATTGAATCTAATTTAGAAGTAAATTGAAAGAAAATTAATTTAAATATAAATTATTTTAACACTTGATACAAAATTACTTTCTAACACAATTTCCTTTCATTGAATCAAAAGTGCTGTCATTAACCTTTTGCTAAATGTCTAGTCTTTCTATTACTTAAAGTTTCTATTACGACATTTATTTGTGCGAAAAAAATAAAGATGAGAAAAACTTAATGTGTGCAACAATTTTAATTTGCATAAAATATAGATTTCACTTTTCTTTCCTCCCCCTACAAAACAAACTTAAATTGTCCTCTATTTTGGCTTGATTCTTAATCTTCTTCCTTTTTTTTCACTCTTTCTTTTTTTTGCAGACATGTACGTGAGGCGACTGGTATAAATGTTGATATGCGTATTGGCATCCATACGGGCAATGTTCTATGTGGTGTTCTGGGTTTGCGTAAGTGGCAATTTGATGTCTGGAGTGATGATGTGACTTTGGCAAATCATATGGAGAGCGGTGGTGTTGCTGGGTAAGTGTTCATTTTCATTTTCCATTTTGTTACACATTAATTTTTGTTCATAATCGTTTTGGGACAATAATTTGGTTTGGCTGCTATATTTTGGATTTGTTGTTTAGCTGTTTGATGGAGATTTCTTGCAGCATTAGATGAGATAAGGAAATTGAGTTTCTCTTTTTATAAAAAAAAAACACCGGAAATCATTTTATGAAGAAGTTAGATTTTATTAAGGACAAATGTAAAAAATAAAATCTTTGCTTAAAGAGAAAAGGAAAAGTAATCTAAAATAAATTGATGACAGCCAAATACGACAATTCTGGTTAAGGTGTCATATTTATGTCAATCAGATTAAAATCACCCCACGATAGAGTTCAAAGTGTATTGGGGCAAAAGATGAATTAAAACAAAAGTTAAACCTTGAAGATAAAAAGGAAATAAGCAGGCTAACTCTATAACTTATAGAACTAGACTATTGATTGATACGTTAGACTAGACTATATACTAGAACTTAAAACTAGACTACCAGGCTAATTTATAGACTAGAACAAATAGGACTAACATAGACCAAACTAACAGAACTAGACTACACTATAGGCAGACTNNNTGTCATATTTATGTCAATCAGATTAAAATCACCCCACGATAGAGTTCAAAATGTATTGGAAAAAGATGAATTAAAACGAAATTAAACCGAAGATAAAAAGGAATAAGCAGGCTACTCTATAACTTATAGACTAGACTATTGATTGAACTGTAGACTAGACTATATACTAGACTTAAGACTAGAGTATAGGCTAAATTATAGACTAGAAAATAGACTAGACTATAGACCAGACTACAGATTAGACTACACTATAGGCTAGACTTGATTATAGACTAGACTAGACTATAGACAACATTTTGGCTAAACTATACAGTAGACTATAGGCCAGATTATAGACCAGGCCATATACCAGACTATAGACTAGACTATAGGCTAAATTATAGATTAGAGAATAGACTAGATTATAGACCAGACTACATACTAGACTACACTATAGGCTAGACTGTAGACCAGACCATATACCACACAATAGACCAAACTATAGACTATAGGCTAGACTAAAGATTAGACTATGGAATATACTATAAACTAGATTTTAGACTAAACTATAGACTAGACTTTAGACTATACTATAGACCAGACTATAGATTATATCGTAGACCAGACTAAAGTCTTTGGCTAGACCAAAGTCTTGGTTATAGACTATACTTTCGACTAAACTATGAACTACAGTCTACAGACTGTAAACTATAGACCTTACATCAGACTCGACTAGACTATAGATTAGTCTATGGATTAGACTAAAAACTAGACCACAGATTAGACTATATACAAAATTATAAAATGTACTATAGTTCAGACTATAGGCTGAACTATTGACTCGCCTATAGATTGGAATGTAAACTAGAACCGAGATGGAGATGGAACTAGAACTGAACTAAAACTGAACTAGTACTGAACTAGAACTGAACTAGAACTGAACTAGAACTGAACTAGAACTGAACTGGAACTGAACTTGAAGTGAAGTAGAACAGAACTTGAAGTGAACTAGAACTGAAATAGAAATGAACTAGAACTGAACTCGAAGTGAACTAGAACTGAACTAAAACTGAACTAGAACTGAACCAGAAATGAACAAGAATTGAATTATAACTGAACTGGAAATGGACTATAACTGAACTAGAACTGAACTGGAAGTGGACTTCAACTGAACTAGAACTGAAATAGAACTGAACTAGAACTGACCTAGAACTAGAACTGATAGAAAATTCTAATAGAATTGATTTGGTATTAATTTTTAAACTGATATAAACAGTATTGGAACTGATTTTGAATTGAACTAGAAATAAATTACAACTAAAGAACATCTGAATTGCAAATGATCTAAAATTTAACTATTTGATCCTTTAAAAAGTCCTGCATTTAAATCTCAAATTTTATTTAAAAAAAGACTAACAACAATTAAATATATTTTTATTTTCGTTACTATAAATCACATTCGTCTAGACTTCAAAGTATCTTTTAATAGCCTCTCTTAAGAAAAATGTGGGTTTCCTGAGGAAATATCTACTTCAAACCAAAATAAATAAAAAAAAAAATACTTTGATCCATGCATTAGGAATTTTATTGTTAAAAAGCTTTAACAACTTTTCCTTTTGCTGTAATACATTAACCAAACCAAACCAAATTCACTAACAAACACAAAACAAATAGAATTCAATGAATTGGAATCAATTTGTATACAACGAACCAAACCTGGACACTTTTTTCCCAGCTTTTATTACTCCTCTTTAATACTTAAACAAATAAATAAAAATGTTCTATTTTTTTCATTTTGTTTAAATATTTCATTTGTTTTCTATTTTTGCAACAATTTATTTGTTCCAGACGAGTACACATCACCAAAAAAACATTACAATTTCTAAATGGAAAATTTGAAGTTGAAGAGGGAAATGGAGGCAGTCGTGATTCGTATTTGGCAGATCATAAAATAGAAACGTATTTAATTGTGCCACCAAAGGTAAGTTTGTTCTAGCAAAACTGAACTAAAAAATGCATAAAAAAATTTAATTAAACGGAATGACAAATAATGTTAAAATAAATACCTATAGGGATTAATATCATATAGAGGGAATAAAAGTAGAAAGGAATTTAAATAAACAAGGAAGACATAAAGATTTGAAATTTCATATAATTAAGTTCATTTTAAATTTTGTTTTCCCCACTTATAATTTAAATCCCTTTTTATTTCCTGCAAAAAAAAAAGAAGATAAAACTTTAAACCAATAAAATTCCCCTATAATTTTTAAGTTCAGTCATTAAACTTATTCAACATGAAAGCTATAACTTTTGAATTATTTTTCTTTTATCTTCCATTACATTATTTTTGCTCTTTAGAAACCCACCTATATCACTCACATAGTACCACGTATAACAGAAATTAACTCATCACAAGACAATGTTAACATGCATCTCGATACCAACACCTCCTCCAATGCCAACAATCATCATCAACATCACAGCTTTAGTAATAATATTGATGCTGAAGCAACAGAAAAACTTTTACCAGTGACAGTAGTCAATTTTAAAGCCGTAGACCCCACAGAAGCCTCTCATAAACTCTCGCCCACAGCATCAAGTCCTGAACATAAATTGGCACAATTATCATCAAGAACATCGATGTCCATTAAAGAGGAAGAAGATGAGGACACAGTTGAATTGAGAAATCCTGCAACAACAACTACTACTACAACACCAACACAACAACAACAACAGGAAGTACAAACTCTTACCCCTTCTAATTCAGCCAGTAAATTATTACAACAGCAACAGAAACGTTTAAGTGATGGCAGTGATGTTGCAAATGCAACAATCACCAATAACAATAATACTCATGCTTCACTAACACCAAAATCATCATTAACTTTACCCAATAATGATGATGCTCTTAGTGCTAGTGGCAGTGAGGGTGCCACTTCACAATGTGGTTCAGCCAGTGCTCATGTTATAGAAAATCCTTTAGGAAATTGTGAATCATCTCAGTCATTACAACAGGCTGCTACAACAACGGCAACAACAACAGCAAATGGTATAGTACCAGCAGCGACTACAAATGCAACAAGTACAACTACAACAACACCCACAGCAACAGGAACTACAACTTTAACAACAGCAAATACAAGTAATAATTTACTGGTAACTGATATACCAGAGGCTAAGAGTCGCAGGAAATTATCGGTGCAAGGTAAATGAATTGAAATTGAAAAATATTTATAGTCTTGATTGTAGACTAGAATGTAATCTGTAATGTTAACTAAAATCTAGACTAAAGTTTGGACTATATTCTTGTCTACAAACTAGAATAGACTCTAGTCTATAGTTTTGACTATGAAATAAAATAATCACTGAAGGCTAGACTATAGTCTAGTTTATAGTCAAGACTATAGGCTAGACTATAGTCAAGACTATAGAGTAGGCTATAGTCTCTTTTATAGGCTTGGCTAGAGCCTAGTTTATATGTTTGACTATAGGCTAGTTTATAGTCAAGACTATAGGTTAGACTAATGTTTGGTTTATAGTCAAGACTATAGGCTATATTAGAGTCTAGCTTTTAATCAAGACTCTAGGCTATACTGGAGTGTAGTTTATAGCCAATACTATAGCCTAGTTTATAGTCAACACTATAGTCTAGTTTATAGTCAAGACTATTGTCTAGTTTATAGTCAAGACTATTGTCTAGTTTATAGTTTTGGTCTTCTTAAAAATGATATTTTTAATTATTTCTGCTTTTTATTTTATGCTTTTCCCTGCTTAGGTTTAATATCATTTGCTGATAGAAGACGTTCATCAGGTGCATTTATGGAACGTAAAATGTCCGTACATACAAATGAAAGTTTTCGTAGTCATGGTGGTAAGTTAAACTTTAAATAAAAATGAACATGAAATCCTTGATAAAAAATAGCAACATCCTTTTAAAACATGTGTATGTAAACCCTTTTACACATAGTTTGACTTTTAAAAAAACGTTAAAGTTTTCCCTTTTAAAAAACAATAATGTAATTTATTTAGTTTATATTTTATTTTACTACTTTTTATTTTCTCACCTCCTCCTCTTCTATCTATAGGTCATGTTACACGCAATCGTCCTTCATCGAAAATGACCAAATATGTTGAATGCTGGGGTGCTGATCGTCCTTTTGCCAATATAGCAGAATCTAAATTGGTGAAAAACATTGGATTGGCTGTAAGTATTTTTGCTTTTTTTTCCATAGCATGTATGATACAATTTGTTTTAGAAAAAAAAGAGCAAAAGGAAGTAAACAGGAAAAAACAAACTTTTTTTTACTAAATTACTTGTCCCTTTTGGTCAAATTTGTAAATACAATTTAAAAGAAAAAAAGTGTAATGTTTGTATGCTAGCAGCATGAAAAGATAGAAGGGTTAAACAACAAACAGTGGACCCCAAGGAAATACATTTGAAATTCTGTTAAACTTTGTAGAGAAGAAAACAACTTTTTCTTTAACAATTTAGCTGCATTTATTAAAGATTAACATTTTCTATAGAAAAATATATAAAATAAAAATAAATTTTGAATAACTACAGTTCAATCCCACTGTCTTTTCTACATTTTATTTTTAGTAGTTTTTCCTAAAAAGTTTCGTTTTTAAACAACATTTTGTATTGCTTTTAAAAGTAACTAAACTTATGTATGAATGTTCATTTTAGTTACTTGTATTTGTTCTCTACCCCACCCCCCACTTTTCATTATACACCGCCACTCATCCACCATTATAATCTTTATTTGGTTCTTCTTTATTAAATTAAATTTTAAACATGTTACAAGCATATCCCACATTTCTTGTAACAGAGATTTTTTGTATTTCTATGTGTGTGTGTATGTGTACTTTCAAAGCTCTTTAAGACCTAAAGCATTTGCAAATTTATATAAGATTTGAAAGTTTGAAATTCTTGTGTTTTAACAAAATTTTCTTACATATAGTAAATGTCAAAGATACTAAACGCCTTAAAGTATGCACAGGAGTAAAATTAAGAAAAGTATGTAATAAAGTTTAATGAAATTTTGTGTAAAATTAAAAAGGACATGTTGAATGTAATAAAAATAAAAGAAGTTTATTTTTGTTTAGAAGTTAAAAGTTTGTAATTGGCACAAAAATAATACAATTTCTTAAGAAAACTAGTTATATTTTATAGGACAATATTTTTTTATAAATTAGACGAGGTAGTCTATCCTATTGTCTTGAGCATATTATTCACTAAAGTCTAGATTTTATTCTTCTCTATGCGGTCTATCTTCTCTCTGAATATAGTCTATACTATAGTATATGCTATAGTCCTGAATATAGTCTNTNCTNTAGTCCTGACTATAGACTATANTATAATCCTGCCTATAGTCCTGACTATANCCTATCCTATANTCCTGACNATAGNCTATCCTATAGTCCTGANTATANCCTATNCTATAGTCCTGGCTACGGTATATCCTATATTCCTGACTATAGTTTATTTTACAGTCGTGACTATAGTTTATT
>MINK01177709.1:0-12111 GCA_001735545.1 Phormia regina
ATCGATTTCTGATCACAACAATGAGATATCGTTGGTTTGATGAAGATTTTTATCAAGTTTATTAATATAAAGGGTTTAAGATATCAGAAATAAAAAAGAAAAAAAAAAAAAAGGCTCTTAATTAAAAATATTTTTTCAATGTATACATATTTCATTACATATGTAATGTAATTATTTATAAAAGCTTTTTTATATGAAAAGCTTTAATAAAGCTTTAATAGCTTTGTTGCCAAAATTTATAGCTTTTTCTATAATAAAAAGTTTTTGCTGATATGAAACTTAGTTATAGAAAAAAGTTAATTATTTTTGGCAACATATTTGGTAAAGCTTTAAGCTTTTTAATTATTATAGTTTGTTTTCTAAGATATTTAAGAAAATCCTTCAATATTATTATTTTTATTATTTTTTTTTTCATTTTTTTTTTTTTTTTTTTTTTTGGTTTTTTTACAATAAATAAATTATTAAAATTATAAAAATAAATAAATTAAACTCAACTAAGTGTAAACAAAAATTTCATATAAAAAACTTCATCATTTTTTTATAAATAAAAATTATAAAAAAATATTTTCTTTGGAATTAACCAGGCTTAAATGTGTTTGTAGTCTGGGATTCAAGCAAGTTAATGTTTAGTTTCGAAAAAAAGGAGAAAAAAAGGTACAACTAACAAATTGGAAAAGTGAACAACAAGAAGGTGGTGATTTAAATTTCCGCTTCCGTAAATTTCTTTCCAATTTGCCATCAATCATTTGCCAGAAATGAATGAACATTAACAGAACAACAACTGAGAGATGTCATCTGTTGTAGAACCTTTTTCTTTTTTGGTTTCTCCTAAATTTATGTTTTGCTTCGTTGACCAGTTACTAGCAAGCACACTTAACCTTTTTAGAGGTTGTCGTTGATGTTTTAAGAAGCTTTTACATTTTTTTTTGGTAAAATTTTTGTTGTTTTGTTTTCCTTGTTATGTTTTGAGGGGAAGGAAGTAAGGGAGGTAAGGTAAGGGGCTTTATATTTGTTTTTTTTTTTTNNGGGAGGTAAGGTAAGGGGCTTTATATTTGATTGTTTTTTTGGTATGTTACTAAAACTTAATTGTAAGCACTGTAGGCCAAGTTTTGGGCAGAGGGAATTGTTTCAAATTGTTCTACGCTGGAGATAGAACTTACAGAACGACCATCCCAAGGACCATGGGAGGTGATGTGGGCAGAGTGGTGGTGTTCAGCAGCAATCTGAAAATATTGTAATTATTTAATTAAAAAAGTATTAAATTTATTTAGATTAACAATAGGATGTCTTATAAAAGACAGAAAGATAGAGAGAGATATAGAGAGAAAGGTTTAGGTGATGAAAGTAGAGCAGGACAAATGGTGGACAAATGAGCGTCAAAATATTTGGGAGAGTAAAAATTTGATGTAGATTTTCAGGCTGATGATAAAATTTTGGAGGGGTAGGGATTTATTTTGTAAATCTTACCCTTGTCGTATGCTTTAGTCTTTGGTATGTTTAAATTACTGGTTAATATTACAATCTCTCACTTATATTTTAACGCTATTTCTCCACTTTTGCTCTCTCTCTCTTTCTATATGTCTCCCTTTTTCTCCTAACATCCCACCGTTGCCTAAAAGTAGACATGTTTTGTTAAGTTTTTAAACATAACTTACCTTCTTGCACAATTGGAAAATGGCCAAACCAACCGAAACAATGAAAGAGAAGAAACCCAAACCCAAAGCATTCAAAGCCTTAATCTTCAAGATACCAATAGCCATGGGAATAATGGTGATGGCCTTCAACAAGATCAATACCATAATGGGCATGGCCATTTTGCGCAAACGATGTTTCTTGCCTTTAAAATGAATTCAAATGAAAAAAATAATAGATGGAAAATGATGTGATAAGAATGAAGAAAAAAGAAGAAAGAATAGAAATACAAAAAAGTATTAGTTATTATTTGTGTTAGTGAATTAAGAGACAAAGTCTAGCATGCAACACACCCTTCTTGAAGATGTTTCCCTTCTTACCCTTGCCTTCGACAACACCCTCACCCGCAAATTTGACATTAACACTTAATTCATCGTTATTCAAATTACGGGATGAGACAGTGACTTTGGCATCAGCCATAGGCAAGTCCATGGTAACATCATGACCTTGGATATAGTTTTCAATAGCATCAAAGAAGTCACCACTGCTGGATCTACCTTCAACCGATGTAGGAGCTTGATAACCATTTGATTTAACCTCAACATTGGAGATCTAAAAATGATCATTTAATTTGATAAGAAATTAAATTATTTCAAAATTAATAATTAATTAATTATTTTAATTAAACTTACTTTGAAATTTTCCTTGGTCATAACTGTATCCAAAAATCTCATAGCTCTTACTTTCACGCAGGCCATGCTGTCAGTGCCACTTTCACATTTGGCATTCTCTTCATCGATCATGCTCTCCATGTTGATGGCATGACAGATGGTTGACAAGCCCAATAGGGCAACGAGGACTAAGTGTTTGGAGGAAACCATATTGTGTGTAATAAATCCCTTTGGTTTACAGTTTCTCTACTCTGTCTCTGTTATACTCCAAGACCCGTGCTTGTGGTCTGTATGAATTAACAATTGCAAATAATAATTAAATTTCTATTGTTCACGTTTTTTATACTAAGCATTAACCAAAAAAAACATTGTATAAAATCCAAATTGAAAAAAAGAGTTTTTTTATTTTCAAAAACAAAAAAAGAAGAAAATCAATCGATTTCAATACCAACAAATTACACTAAAAATTCACATTGTCAATGGTGGATGTGTACTTAAGCGCAGTGGCAGTGTGTGGCGGGCCAATTGAAATGACAGACATAACCCTGTATAAAATCATACAGCAACAACAACAATAGCAATTACAACAATAACAACTACACCTGCAATCTCATACATTTTTCAGTTTTTAACTAACTCACTTGATCGTTTATTCGCTCACAACTCTATTAGCCAGCCACTGACCATCATTAATAGAGAAATTGTCTCAAAAAAGAGAACCAATTGTTATTGTTGGATTTAAGCCTTTTTGTAATAGCCAAAGTACCTTAAAAATATTGAAAATTATTTGAATTCATTCATGATTTTCTTTTGTTGTTGTTTAATTTGTTCGAACTGATGTCTCTTTGTTTCTTTTTTGTTTTTTCTTGTCATCATATTTAGATTTTTCTCACGTTTCATTATTATTGATGTGTACAAAATGTTATTTTGAACAAATTAGCCGGTAAGCTTTTTTTAATATTTAAGTATTTTTTAACGTTTGTTACGACAAATATGGTCTAAAAATTGCAGGCAATTATTAATAATATTTAATTTTTATTTTGTAAATTAATTATTTGTTAAAGCATAATAAGGAATTATCACCAAGAAAGTGGCATGTTGGTAAAAGTTAAAAAGTCTTGGGATATTTTCACTAAGCGAAGGAATTGTTTTAGTTGAAATTGTATTGAAATAATTATATATTCTAAACATTGAGTTCACTTCTAGATCCTTTACTTGCCTAAAGTGATAAATTTTTTTAGTATCTTGCGCTGCTTTTGTATTTTTGTTATAAATTATTAGTTTTTTTAAATTATTTTTCTTTTGAAAATTTTTCTACATCAAAAGTTCAAAGGTCAATAAAATTAAAACTATTATATCTTAAAAATCGGTATTTTTGAAATTCTTAAAAAATTATATATTGTTGACATAACTTTTCTCTATATAAATATAAAATTTCAAGTTGGAACCTTATTTAGTTTAGGAGTTATGGACAAAAATAAAATCTAATTATTAATAAGTCCTAAGCTATAGAAAATAAAAGTTTAATTTTAGTGTAGTTTTAAAAACGAGGACATTACCTAAGAAATGATATATAGCGGGTTACTTTAGATCAAAAGTTCAAAGGTCAAAATAAGAATTACAAGAAATAAACCATTTGTCATGTGACAAAATATGTACTGAAGTCAAATTTTGTAGAAAAAATAATTTCAAAATATTTTTTAAATATTACAAAATGTATTTTTTCCTAAATTTGACTTCATAACTCCTAAACCAATAAAGGCTCTAACTTGATATTTGGCACAAGTATAGAATGGGGTTTTATTATCAATATGTGATTTTTTTTTTAAGAATTTTAAAATACCATTTTTCGAGATATTAAACTTTAATCTTTATATTATAAATTTTGACCTTTGCACTTTCGAAATATATAAATGTTTTACTTGTCCTTTTAGAGTCAATGAGTTCTATTAAATGAAATAAAAATAAGAATTGTACAATGTATATTTTATAAGTTATGAGCAATAAAGTGTGATTAGTTTTGGAAAAAATTCAAATGGTTTTTTACTTTTGAAATGACATATTTTTGGATCAGGAGCATTCCCTACTCAGAAAAAATTATGATTTGAGTAACATTTGCCTTAATGTCTTAAGCGAATTCCATTGAAATCGTAAATAACACCGAAAATTTTTTTTCATTGTCCGTTTTGATAATGGAATCACTTTAAAATTTAAAATCAAAATATTTGCTATTATAAAGTTATAATATCTAAAACGTCTTAAAAATATTAATCCATATACTTAAGTGATTTTAAACAAGTAATTGTAATAATTTTGTCATCATAATTTATTAATATTTTACTAAATATATGTCATTTGTGTAATCAATTAAAAAGCTTTAGATTTTAACCTAAAAAGGTAATAATCCCTACATAATAATCACAAATTTCATAATTATTACAATTGATATTTAATTCAAATTAATAAGCTCGTGAATAATGTAACAGTAAGTGTTAGTTAATAAATTTTTTATAATGTGTTACGTATGTACATATGTATGTAGTAGGTATGAATGTAATTTTACATATTTAATGAATTTATATTTATTTATAATAAATTGCATAATTCTGAACATTATTTAAAGTAATACACTTTATTATGCAATTTATTAAAACAAAATATTAATATATTCATAAATACAAATAATGCAATAATGTTGTATGACTTTTTTGTTTTTACCAACAAATGAAAATATATTGATAAATAAACAACAAAGTTTTATTACAAAATTTTGCGTTTCTGTTGTTGTCAATAATATGGATGTTTGGTAGATCAACAACAAAACACTATCACGTTAACACGCACTTTTTGGCCAAAAATAAACAGCACTACTACCAATACCATTAAATACCCCTTTATTGGCCACAATTTGTATCCACTTTAATAATGAAATGAAAAATAAATCCCTACCAAATGCCATGCAAAAGAAAGTAACTAAAAATGTGTGTGTGTTTGTGTACAAAAAATAACAACGAAAGTTTTCAAAATTTCAAATTCATAAAACGCAAAAATATCATAGTGTAATCGTAATGTGCTCTTATAATATGTATGCGTGTGTGTGGATGTATGTGTGTGTGACAAAAACATTTACAACGTGCGCCAAAGAGTTTCGAGTAAGAAACGAATTTTAATTTTGGTTTTCAATAAAATATTCACTTAAAATTATGAATTTTTAAAGTTAATTTTCAGTTGTTTTTGTTTTTATTTCTTGACAAAACAAAACTTTGTTGACCAATTGTTCATTTAATGAAATTTCACCAATTGTTCAAGTATTTTAAGTTGTGCCTTTTTTCACGTTAAATTTTCATTATAAATTCCACGTGCATTTTTAAACCCATGAAATTTCAGACCCATTTTCTTTTCGGTCGTGAAATATGTATGCTTTAAAAAACAAAACCACAATTTCAAAAAACTTTAAATAAAATCTATTAACTTCTAGTAACTTCTTAAATATACATGGGTAGATCTTTTAGTTGTTGCTACGATATTTTAGAGTAAAAATATACCTTATAACAATATTACCATAATTTTTTTACATTCAAAAGTTCAAAGGTCAATTAAATTAAACTGATTATATCTTCCAAAAATCGGTATTTTTAAATTCTTAAAAAATATTATAATTGGTTGAAACATAACTTTTCTTCTATATAAATATTAAAATTCAAGTTGGAACCTGATTTAGTTTAGGAGTTATGGACAAAATAAATCTAATTATTTAACTAAGTCCTAAGCTATAGAAAAAATAAAAGTTTAATTTTAGTGTTTTGTAGTTTTAAAACTGAGGACACTTACCTAAGAAGATGATATATAGCGGGTTACTTTAATCAAAAGTCAAAAGGTCAAAATTTATAAAACTACAGAATAAACCATTTGTCATGTGACAAAATATGTACCTAGTCAAATTTTGTAGAAAAAATAATTTCAAAATATTTTTTAAATCATTACAAAATGTATTTTTCCTAAATTTTGACTTCATAACTCTAAACCAATAAGGCTCTAACTTGATATTGGCCACAAGTAAATAGAATGGGTGTTGTTATTAATATTGCATTTTGTTTAGAATTTTTAAAATACCATTTTTCGAGATATTAAACTTTAATCTTTATATTTAAATTTTTGAACTTTGTGAACTTTCGAAATATATAAATGTTTTACTTGTCTTTTAGAGTCAATGAGTTCTTCTATTAAATGAAAAAAAAATAAGAATTGTACAATGATATACTTTATAAGTTATGAGCAATTAAAGTGTGATTAGTTGGGAAAAAATTCAAATGGTATTTTACTTTTTGAAATGTAATACTTGGATCAGGAGCTTCCCTGCTACTCAGAAAAAATTTATGATGTGAGTAAACATTTATGCCTTAATGTCTTAAGCGAATTCAATTGAAAATCCGTAAATTAACACCGAAATTTTTTTTTCATTTGTCCGTTTTGGATAATGGAATCAAACTTAAAATTTAAAATCAAAATATTTGCTATTATAAGTTATAATACCTAAAGCGTTAAAAATATTTCATCCATATACTTAAAGTGATTTTAAAAACAAGTAATTGTAATAATTTTGTCATCATAATTATAATATTTTATAAATTATGTCATTGTGTAATCAATTAAAGGCTTTGGATTTTAACCTAAAAAGGTAATAATCCTACAAATAATCGACAATTCATAATTATTACAATTGATATTTAATTCAAAACTAATAAGCTTCGTGGAACAATGTAAAGTGAGTTATAAATTTTTTATAATGTTACTGTTATGTATGATATGTAGTAGGTATGAAGGTAATTTTAACTTATTTTAAGAATTAATTCATTTATAATAATTGCATATCTGAAACATTATTAAAGTAATACCTTTATTATGCAATTTATTAAAACAAAAAATATTAATATATTCATAAATACAAATATGCAATAATGTGTATGACTTTTGTTTTACAAACAAATGAAAATATACATCTGATAATAACAACAAAGTTTTTATTACAGAAATTTGCGTTCTGTTGTTTGTCAAGTAATATGGATGTGTAGCATCAACAACAATAGCACTATCACGTTAAACACGCACTTTGGCCAAAAATAACAGCACTACTACCAATTACCATTAAAATACCCTTTATTGGCCAACAAATTGTATCCACTTTAATAATGAAATGAAAAATAAACCTCTACCAAATGCCATTGCAAAAAGAAAGTAAACCTAAAAAATGTGTGAGTGTAGTTTGTGTACAAAAAAATAACAACGCAAAGTTTTCCAAAATTCAAAGTCAGTTAAAACGCAAAAATATCATAGTAATGGTGCTCTTATAATATGTCATGCCTGATTCTTGGGTTTGTGTGTGGACAAAACAATTACAACGTGCGCCAAAGAGTTTCGGAGTAAGAAGACGAAATTTTAATTTGGTTTTTCAATACAATATTCACTTTAAAATTAATGAATTAAGTGATTTTCAGTTGTTTTTGTTATTTCTTGACAAAAACGAAATTTGTGACCAATATGTTCATTTAATGGGAAGCAATTTCACCAATTGTTGTCAAGTATTTTTAAGTTGTGCTTTTTCACGTTAATTTTCAATTATAAATTCCACGTGCATTTTTAAAATCACTCTGTTGTGGGTGTGCGTTTTAGATGTTTCAGTGTGCTCACTCCCTCGTTTGACAGACAGCTTTTGTGAGGTTTTATAAGTTGTGTGTTATTTGGAATATAGTTTATTTATAATTTATTGAAGAAATTTTTTGATTTTAAAGGATAGATAGGCTGGCGATTCAATATCAGTTCTTATGGAGTTATTAATTCATAGATAGATAGATAGATAGATAGATAGACTAGATAGATTAGATAGATAGATAGATAGATAGATAGATAGTAGATATAGATAGATACGATGATAGATAGCTAGATAGATAGATAGATAGATATATAGATGTAGATAGATAGATAGATAGATAGTAGATAAGATAGATAGATACGATAGAATAGATAGATATATAGATAGATAGGATAGATAGATAATAGATAGATAGATAGATATAGTATATATAGATGATAATGAATAGGATAGATAACTAATAGATTAGATAGATATTATAGATATATATATATATATATATAATAGTAGATAGATTAGATTTAGATAGATAGATAGATAGATAGATAATAGATAGGTAGATAGTAGATAGATAGATAGATAGATAGATAGATAGAATAGATAGTGAGAGAGATGATAGATAGATAGATAATGGAGTAACGATCCCGCTAACCCTTTTTAATACCGGAGTGGAGCGTTGCCAAAATGTTTAACAAATTTTCAGAGAGTCCTTCCATTTGACGACAGTCTTACTTGCCTTAAAATTTAAATGCCAGCCACAAGGTCCCTCAAGGTTGTAAAAGTATGGAGCTAAACGACTATGTAGTTTTTCCTTAAGCTAGCAACGGTTCATGAGATGATACAATCAAAACTCCACCGAAAAGCATAAGATCAACCCAGTTAATTATGGTATGTATCTAAACAACAACGCTTCCTTGGACTGACTGTCGTGGTGGTGTGGAAGTAGAAAAGTTTAGAAGTGATATTCTACTAAAATGCCTTCCCGGCTAATGTCACAACTGCCTTCGTCCCAATAAAACTTGGGACGGAGGCAATGAATGTCTCAAAGTACATTCAAAAATTTTCACCGTTAAGTTGGCGGTTCAGTTCGGATGTTATTTCCCGATTTGCGTTGATCTGGCTCTGATAGAAGGTCCCAGGAGAACCTTATGTTAACCCTCGCATGGCCTCTCTGCATGCATACAACAATTGGAGATAGGGGCTTTGAGTCGGGACCACTTTAAATGATTAAAAATAATAAAAGTAGTTTCTGAAACGGCAAATATAATTTTATGGAGTCACCACATGATGATTTTCCCTTTGGTTATAATAAGATCACTGGAACAAAGCATAACGGAAACAAACATACATATGTATATACATAAATAGATATTCGTACATTTTAATTTTGTTTTAAAAGTATCAATTAAATTAACAATTTTAAATTCTAAATTATTTTTCTTTATAAGTTAAATTCCCGTACAACTAGGTCGTAATGCCTTTAAAGAAATTTAAATTTCTTTCAACAATATGTGTTTTTATTCTCTCTAACTCAAATGCCTCTTATCTCACACTCTGTGGCAGTTTCTAACATCCCTTGAATATTTAATTTCAAGGTGCGTAAATATAAAATTCAAATATATTTATAAATAAATTTTCTTTATGTATGAACAAATATTTTGCAGTTTAATTAGATTTAATTGTATTTTTTTGCAGACATGCATAATCATGTTAAGCTGTATACAATATGTAAAAAATAAAACAAATAACGAAAATTGTTGCACGCACAAGAAGAAAAGCCAATAAAAATAAATACAAAAATGTTTATAGTAAATCATTAAACATAGACAACAAATAATTAATGTATGAAAAAAAGTCTTATAATGAACAATTAAAACATTAATAGACAATAATTATAAATGAGATTTTTAGATTTCAAATTTACTAGACATAGAATTATGTTTAATTAAAAAGATCTTAAATTAAAACTTTTGTAGATTTTGGTCTTCCATTACTGTCCTTCTTTTAGATTTTCTAATGATTTTTTTTATTTAAAATTAAAATTCATTTGATGTTATTTTTAGTTTTTTTTTTTTTTTAATTTCATTACTAATGTTTTCAAGTGCCAACTATGAACTGCATGAGTGACACCTTATTTGGCTCGATTTTATAATCGTTTGAATTTCTGTTTGTTTTTTGGTGGCAACTTTCACTTGAAGTGATTTTTCAGTAAATTATTTATAAATTTGAAACATTGTATCGAGTTAAAACTTTATTTTGTTTATAATGTGTTTATATATTTATTTGTATTTTGTAATGATTTCCGGTTATAACTTATGTTTCCTTATCAAGTTAACTATTATTATTTCTTATTCATTCTAAATATGTACTACTTATGTATATGATCAGTATTGCAGTGTTCAAACAAAAGACTGCAAATGAAATTTTTTTATGACCAAAGGATGACTCATCATTTATTAAAGAACTGAGTAATAACTAAAATATCCTAACAAAGTTTCTGTTTGTATCGTTAAAATTTTATCTTTAGATTTTGAATAAATGCTAAGAATGTTTTGCATGTTATAATCTCAAAAGCTAATTTTATATTGAGAAATAAAAGGGTAGATCTAAGTTTATTTCCTTTTAAACTTTTTAGGAGGGTAAAAGTATCTGGCTTTACAACCGCATATATTTTTATGTTTTATTTAAAACTAACCTAACTACATAGAAGCAAATCAATTGAAAGTTTTAAATAAAAAACAGTAAAAGGTTGGTAAATCCCAGCTGGTAGTTTTAGTGGATAATGGTCGAAAAAATCGTAAAAGTTCTTATAAATAAAATGTAAAAAGAAAATATATCTTTTTTTAAATTTTAACTCTAAACTACCTAAATAGGTCTAAGTTTGCTTATAAACTGCTTTTTTTGAAGTTAATTTTAATTTAAGTTTTCTTAAAAACTTTTTGAAAATTATAAAGAAAAAAGTTGATTTAAAATTTAGTACATTTTATCTTTTTCAATTATGCAGTAAAATGTTTTAATTGGTATTTTTTTATGAAATTTTACTCCTTAGTAGATTTTTTGATTCTTTATTTCAAACAAAAATCCTGAAATTCCCAAAGAAATAAAAAAAAAATTTTCTATAGTTTTTGTTATTATCTTCTCAAAAGATATTAATGAGCAACATTTTCTATTTTCAAAAACTAAAAACAAAATATATTGAGTGATAAAATTTTCTCTCCATAGATATCGCCCTCAAGCTTTCATATACATAATCATTTAAATCTATTCAGATTTAAGTGATGAGGATCGTTTGTAGAAATGTTATTTCTTTGGTATCAAGTGGAGCAGCATTCGGTCTATATGGACCAGGTTGAAAACTTCAATTCGCTGTTATAGCAAGTGGAACTGATGTTTGGAAACAGCATATTAACCCTGCGGAAATTTTGTGCTAATAATATTAATGAAGCGGTTACTCAGTACAGTTGAGAACCAATTGACACATAACTTGTCACCAAAGTTCCAATTGAGAACCAGTTGACACAAGGAGCTCTATTTAACAGTTGAGGGTTAATTTATAACATGCTTGTTGTGGCTGAGTGGTTAACGTTGTAGACTACCAAACAATATACATACGTTAAATAAGCACGGATCCGATTGGGGGTTGCGTCATTGATATTAAGGAAAATTTATAAAATAAAATTAAAAAATAAATTTAATAAAAATAATAATAGAAAATGCTTAGAAGTTACCGAATTTTTATCCTCTAGGACCAGTATTGTGACCTATCTTGTTGCAAGGGGCTAATTAGCCACCTCCAATGAAAATCCTGCGACTTGTTCCAAGCGGTTAATTAGCCACGTCCAATGACAATACCATGGGGTTGTCAGAACTAGAACCGGTTACTAGACCTGAAAACCTATCACGTGACTATTTTTAAACCTGTTCTCTTTACTCTAGGGAATTTTCATTGCATTGTAATGTAACACAACGCTTGACGACAAACAGAGTTCTGTTGGGGTTCATCGAAGAGCCGCGGATAAGAAATTCTACAGCAATAGAATTATGAAGCTTCTCGAATAATATCAAAAAGTCGTAGATAAAAATTTATGAACAAAAAAAATCATTTAGTATGCCATTACTATAAAATATTGCATCCATGTAAATAATTCAAAAATATAG
>MINK01177710.1:235-10250 GCA_001735545.1 Phormia regina
TCCTGCGCTTCCTTAACACCTCGTTCTACTAGTCGTAATAGTTTAGATTGTACAAATATGGCCAATTTATTAGCTACTCCAGCCACGGCCGATTTATATGACAGTGAATTGACCATACATAAAATCTATAAATGTTGCAGTAAATTAGCTAATCAACCACAATTATCACCTTTGACCTCTTCATCAGTACCAATAAGTCAACAAAATTTAAATCCTAGCTCTATAGGTTCAACAAATGCTGGTGGTACTAGTACTAGCAATACACATCACCACCACCATCATCATCATCCCCATACTAAAAGTCTTCCTGGCAAGACAACATCTACTGCCAACTGTTGTCCTAGTGATAATTGTAATGATTGTCAAATTTCAGCTGCTGCAGCAGCGGCTGCCTCTTTTCAATTAGCTAATCTTTTGGGTTCTACCATGTTACTGCCTCATGTAGCTGGACCATCTTCCTCCTCTACTTCTTCTTCCTGTTCGAAAACCGCTGGCGGTTCTTCTTCGTCCATTGCAACAAATACTCAAAATAGTAAAATAGTTGCCAATAGTAGTAGCCTCAAAACTAATTCTGCCATAAATCCTACATCCTCCAGTTTAAAAAATCTTAGCAACAATGTTGCTGGTTCTTTAGCTACATCCGTCTCTACCCTGTCATCATCGTCTTCGTTATCCTTAATAGCCATGCCAAAGAAATCGAATACTACCATATTTCAATGTGAATTTTGTTCCTTTTCATGTTCTTGGAAATATGATTTAAAATTGCACATGCGTCAGAAACATGGCATACACAATAAGAAAATGTAAATTTAAATATATAAATACATACATACATATGTATATGTTGCTGCAACATTAAAATGATTGATGGTAATTTAAAATCTGTTAATATTTAATTCTCTATAGTAATAATTTCTTAAAGAAAACATAGACTTTATTTTTAAAAAACAAATCAGAAAAAAATAAAATTAAAAACACAGGTGCTAAAATAAAAAGAAAAGAAAAATATAAATAAAATAATTTATAATAAGTTTTATATTTTAGAAAGAAAGAAAAAAATAACGCTCCATTTTCCTACGCTCGCTTGTGTTAAATATATAAATATTCCTTTTTTTTGTCTTCTCACTATTTCAAAATCAAATTCATAACATTGGGAAACATATTGTCGTCTATTTAGTAACTACTCTTTTTAGTTTTGTTTCTCGTTTCTTTTTTTTTTGTTTTTTGTTTTTTACTTTGCCTAAGCAATATCTTATTTTTTTTCTGTTTTGTTTGTTTGTTCTTCTTTCAAAAAAAACACTTGTTAATTTTACAGCAGCATTTGACAATGATGACAACGAATACGATGAGGATTATTATCTTTTACAACCTTTAACATCCATAGCTGCAACAGCAATAAAAAGTCGCAAAAAAATGCGTACAAAACGTAAACCGGCTTCTGATTATACTGAGTTTCGATGCCCCAAATGTCCTAAAGCTTATACAATGCGTTGTAATTTAACACGTCATTTGCGTGTTGAATGCCAAAAAGAACCAAAATTTATATGTCCCATATGTAATGCCAAATATTATTATCGTTGTTCATTAGCACATCATGTTAAAATGACCCACAAACAGACTTTATAAATATTTAAAAGAAAGGGGAAAAAATGCAAAAGTTGCTTTGCTAATTAATGCATTTGATTTGAAAAATTCTTTAAACGAATTTTGTTTTAAATATTATTTTTTTATAAAGTAACAGGTTTTGAAAATTCTTCAAATGCTCTTTTTCAACTTTTAATTTGAGTTTATGAATTTTTAAATTTAAATTCTTTAAAAGAATTTTGTTTATTTTATTTTCATATAAAAACATGTTGTTTTCAATTGCGAATTTTTTCAACTTTTTACAGGTTTTAAAAATTTTTCAGAAACTCTTTTTGTTTTGCTCAATTTCAAACTTTTAATTTGATTTTATGAATTTTTAAATTTAAATTCTTTAAAAGAATTTGGTTTTCAATGTTATTTTCATATAAAAACATGTTTTTTTTTTTTAACTTTTTATTTGAGTTCATGAATTTCAAAATTTCGAATCTTTAAAAGAATTTTGTTTAAAACGTATTTTATATAGAAAAATGTTTTAAAACCCCTTTTATAAACATTTGAGTTGTTCAGCATAGTTAATATGTTCTAAAGAATTTTATATATTTTTTCAATATCGAATTATATTAAACTTTTTATTTGATTTTTTAAATTTAAAAATTTCAATTCTTTAAAAAAAAAATATTATATGGAAACAAGGTGTAAAACATTCTGTTGCTTAGTTATATGTTGTGAAGATTTTTATATATATTTTTTTGCTATCAAATTCATTGCAACTTTTATTTTTGAGTTCGAGAATTTTAAAATTTCAATTCTTTAAAAGAATTATTTTTTAATATATTTTTTATGTAGAAACATGTTTAGAAAAAAGCCTTTAGAAACATTTCAGTTGCTCAAAGTAGTTAATATATAGTAAACATTTTCAATTGTTCAACTTTATATATGATTTCATGAGTTATAAAATATCAATTCTTTTAAAGAATTTGGTTTAATATATTATTTTTAGACATTTATATGATTTGAAACGTTCTTTAAAAGAATTTTCTTTTATACAGAAACAGGTTATGAAAACCCTTTGGTGAAGATTTTTATATATTTTTTTGCTATCAAATTAATTTCAACTTTTATTTTTGAGTTCGAGAATTTTAAAATTTCAATTCTTTAAAAGAATTTTTTTTTTTTAATAATTTTTTTTTTATGTAGAAACATGTTTAGAAAAAAGCCTTTAAAAACATTTCAGTTGCTCAAAGTAGTTAATATATAGTAAAAATGTTCAAAGAATTTTCTTTTATACAGAAACAGGTTATGAAAACCCTTTTGTTGATGGTCAATATAGTTTATGATGAACTAAACATGTTATTATTGCTGCATATAGCAGCAACATTTTTTTACTTTTAGTGTAAAGATGTTATTTTTTTTAATTAAATATTTTGTTAGGTTGTTTTAAAAATTATAATTATGTATCTCCAAAAAACTATTTTCTTTTTCAACATGTTGCGATTAAATGTTGATATTCTTTGTTTATTAAAGTCTTTAATTTTAATATTTTCTTTTTTATTTTAATAAATTATACCATGTTGGCTAATTAATAACATTATAATATTTGACATTTACATCAAGCATTTAATGGGTGTTTCTTTTTTCTTTTTATTGATCTATTTAAACTGAATTTATCATTCCTAAATGTGTGCCAAATAATTTCAAGAATTTGGAGCGTTATTTTGTTTATAAACATATTTTTAAAGCATTTTCCTTTAGAATTAGAATTTTTAACAAAATATTTTAACTAAAAAAAAAAAAATTAAAATTCATTTTGTAAAACGAAACTTTTTGGAAAAATTAAAAAAAGTGATTATGCAAACCTATGGACTTTAAAGAAATTTGAAAATTTTTCGTTTTACAAAACTTATAAAATTTATTTTAGTTTGTGTATCTTTTTTTTATATATAAAAATTAACATTTAAACTGTAAATTATTTGTTTATATAAAAATTAGTTACTATATTTGTATAATATATTTAAAGAAAAAAATGTAAATTTAAATATTTATAAAATATTAAATGTTATTTAAAAAAAATCTTTAAATTATAATAATAAGAAGAAATAACAAAACAAAATAAATTTCCCAAAAGTTAAATTTTAAAATTAACAAAAAAAACTAAACAAAAATATGTTGTTATTTAATACCAGAAATAAATAGATTTTGTTTTATGTTTTTATTTTTTTATAATTATTTTATTAACATTTTTTATTTAGTTTTTTATAATTATTTTAAATATTTATTAGTTTTTAAAAAAAAAAACAAATAATAACAAAATTATTTACAATTCAATATTCAATAGTTTAATATAATAATAACATTTTTTTTAGATATTTTCCCATATTTGTATATTGCTATTTCTCTCTTTACCTTTCTTTGTCTTTGTTCTTTTTCCCTTTTGTCTTTATACATACATTTAATAAAAAAACAAAAAATTGTGATGGATGATATATAAAACATATATAGGAGCTGTTGTTTTTATCAAAACTGAACAACATTCAATGTCAAAGCCGCAAACATCATTATCATCATTATCATTACCATTATCTTCTACTACATCTTTAGTACTAACAGCACCTTTGTTAGCAAAATCAACGTCAACAACAACAAAAACTACAACAACAGTTTTGCCGCCTTCATCAACTTTAGCATCATCATTATTATTAGCCTCATCATCACCACCACCGTCGTCGATTCCTTATCCCACTAGTAGTACTAGTAGTCGAAAATCTCGACGTTTAAATAAATCTTTAAAAGTTAATTATACCACCATACCTTTATTAACAATAAGGGATAATAAAAAAAATTCCAAATATGTTTGTGATAAATGTCCTCATAAATCATATCAAACTTATAATAGTCTTTTACGTCATCAACGTGTTGAATGTCATAAAGATCCTCAACATATATGTTCCTTATGTTCAATACGTTTTTATTATTTAACAACGTTACGTAAACATGCTAAAAGAATGCATAATATTGATTATGATTAGAAAAAAAAATTTTGAAAAAAATATAATTAAATTTTAAACAAAATTTTTAATAATAAATACAAAAAGAATTATAACTAAATGTTTAAATTTATTTAAATAATAATAATCAATAAATGTTGTTGTTTTTTTTTCCAGTAATAATAATTGTATTTAGATAAAACATATAGATTAAAAACAAAACAGTAGTTTTCTTAGCTAAATTTAAAAAAAAAGTATTTACATATATTTGAGCAAATTTTTATATATTTTGTATTTAGTGTTATATATTTTTTTTTATTAGAAAATAATTGTATTTTTTTATTAGAAATTATTTTATTTCCTTTTTTTAAAGTTGTATTTAATTTATTATATTGTAATTTATTTAAAATTTTTTGAAAATAATGACAATTTTCTTTTGAGAATTATTTAAATTTATATTTTTTAAAATACCAATTTTTTATTTTTATATTTTTTTTTATTAATTTTTAAACTAAATTTACCAAAAAAGAATTGATTTTTTTTTGCAGCAAAAATACATATTTCAATTCAACATGTTGCTAACTATGTGATATGTTTGTAAACATTTTAAATAATATTTTTAAACAACTAAAACCATAGATTAGCAACTAGATATTTATGTGAGAGAAAAAAACCTAATTCAATTGTCAAAAAAACTAATTCATACAACAACAAAATACATGTAGTCATATATATTGGGCTTTTGTGTTTCCAAAAAATAAAAAGAGTAAANTTTTTGAAAATTTATCCCCAGTTTTTATAAGACAAACGAAAAAATTTACTTGTCAAAATGTATGGAAAACAACAAGTAAATTTGAAATTTATTTGTTGTTTTCCATACATTTTGACGACACAAATTTTCCGTTTGTCTTATAAAAACAGGGGATTAGTATGGCGTTGCTCTCACATAAACTTCTAGTTCTATTCTATGACTAAAACTATAATTTTAATTAAAAACATTTTAAATACTTGTTTTCTTGAAACTGAAAAAAAAAGAACTCCTCTAGCAACATTTCTGTATCTAATTATGTTATCAATATGTTCTTATGTTTATTATTTCTTTCAAAAATCCTTTAGCAACATTATTGTTAATTTTATAATGTAAACATGTTGCTAACATAGCAAATATGTTGTAAATTAACCAAAAACATTTATATTTTATAGAATTTTATTTAAAAAACATTATTTTTTCTTGCTAATTATTTTAAACATCTAAACATGTTTGGCAAAAAAAATCATTAGCAACATTTATGTTTATTTTATGAAGTAAAAATCCTTTAGCAACATTAATGTTAATTTTATAATGTAAACATGTTGCTAACTTAGCAAATATGTTGTATATCTACCAAAAATTTTAATATTTTATAGAATTTTATTTTAAAACATTATTTTTTTCTTGCTAATTATTTTAAACATCTAAACATTTTTGGCAAAAAAATCTTTAGCAACATTTATGTTTATTTTATGAAGTAAATATCTTGATTACTAAACGGGAAATTAAATAATTTGTTCATATATTCTTCATTTCAAAAACAAAATTTTATATGTTGCTTTTGTTTTGCGAAAGAAATTAATTTTTAATATTCAGCTACATTTTTTAAACATTTGAAAAATTAATCAAAAAATCTATTTCGCATATAAAAAATTTTAAAATTTTTAAAATCCAAGAAAAATGTATATTAGTTCTACACCTAGTTCCAGAACCTATGAAAATAGTCTGTACTTGTTCTAATAATGATTTTTGTTTTAAATTGTCACTTCCAGAACTAGTTCTGATGAAGTGTTAGCAAGCCAACACTCATGTTATGGAACGATTCTAGAACTAGTTCTGGTTAAACAGTTCTAGAAAGTTAATCGAGAACCATTAATTTATTCTCAGTAGTGATATAGAAGTCATACAGAATTAGTTTTTAAGGACTAGTTTTCTATAACATTATTTAAAACTAATTTAGAACCACAAATAGATTCTAGACCATTGGTGTCAGAATTGGTTGTGATATCACTAGTTCTGAAGGATGTCATATAAAAGCACTGAAGTGGTTCTTATTACACCAGTTCTAGAACTAATGATTTTAGAACATGATCTAAATTTTTCCCTGGGATTTCATAATTTATAATTTGATTGGTATTTTTTACTAAAATAAAACTGACTATTTGTTCAACATATTGATCTTAAGAAATTGTTTTAAATATCTTACAAAATGTCGAAACAATATTTTATTCCAATTTAAAAAATTAAAAAGTTATTTTCCAAATAAATTTCCCATCAAAATAATTGTTTAAGAAAATGTTTAAAAACTAATGTTTCTAAACAATATGTTGCTAATGGATTTTAGTTTGAAACATTATTTAAATTGAAAGAAAAACTAATATTTTAGTCCTTTGAAAATTAAAAAGTAAAAGAGATTATATTAAAATTAAATTCAAATTCTAATAACAAAATGTTGCAGAGAAAGATGTTCATATATTTTCAAAGTTTAAAATATGTTGCTAAAATAATTTTGAAACAAGTAAATGAAAATAATACAATAAGTTTTATTATCTTTTTTAGTATATCAAAAGCTTATTGCTATAGAAATGTTCTGAAATGTTTTAAAATTGTAGAAATGTTTCATAAACATGTTGCTAAAAAAATCTTTTAAATATCAAAATTAATCTCCTTTTTAATAAAGAAAATTGTCATATTTTAAAAAAATTGTTTAAATCATTTAACTTATTTGAAAATTTACTTAAATTGTAAACAGTTGATATTAGTTAAAAATTGTTATAACAAAAGCTAATTAAAAGTAGTTATTTCTATTCACTTCTTTTTTTTTTTTTCTTAAAAGTAATTTTAAGTTTAATTTTATTTAAATTTTATTTAAAACAAAATTTCGTTATAGCGAAATTTATCATCATATAAATAATTTTGAGTATTTATGATTTATTTTTCTTTTCGTTTTTTTCTTTTTGTTTCTTTTCATTTATCAAACATCATCCTACAAATATAACTAAAAAAAATTACTTAACCCATCATTCCCATATAACCAAAATCATGATGTGTGTGTGTGTACCTACGTGTGGCCAAAAAAAATAAATAAAACAATCATTTTTATTCATGT
Source organism: Phormia regina (assembly GCA_001735545.1). Taxonomy (NCBI): domain Eukaryota; kingdom Metazoa; phylum Arthropoda; class Insecta; order Diptera; family Calliphoridae; genus Phormia; species Phormia regina. Next base: position 7,944 of record MINK01177710.1, read on the forward strand.
AAATAATAAAAAATCATTATTAAACATTTTTTAACATCTTTTTCATAATAATTCCTAAACATTTTACTAATTTTATTTATTGCCATAAAACAAAATAAATAAATCAAATAGATATAACCTATAAATTTTCACAATCTATGATAGAAGGTGGTAATTATTTAAAAATAAATGAACAATTTAAATATAATAATTCCATAATGGATAATAATAATGGCAATGGCGGCGGAGGCATTAATGGTGGCCTTAATACAAATGAACGTTTTCCTTGTGCAGTTTGTGGTAAATCGTATTTACGTAAACGTCATTTACAACGTCATATGAGAGATGAATGTATTGGTATACCACCACGTTTTAGCTGTGATCTATGTCCTTCACGTTTTCGCCGTAAATATCATATGGTACGACATTTAACCTCTAAACATGGCATACCACCAGCCATAGCCCAACAGACAACAGGAAATTCAAATCGTAATAATTCAGCTTCACTTAAAGATGATGCTGAAGGAGGAGGAGGAGGAGGAGGAGGAGTGGGTTCTATGGCTGAGAATTTAAGTTTAAATCATGTTAATTTAGCAAATTGTGATAATGGTTTGCCAGAAAATCTAACTATGCGTAAAGAGAATTATGAACATGAACCACCACATCATTTACAACACTTACAGCACCAACATCATCATCATCATCACCACCAGCTGAATATGGGTTCAGCTAGTCCTTCACATATAACTAGTGGTGATAGTGGCAGTGATTGTAATGGTGGTGGTACAGCGGGTACCTCACCTATACCACCTACACATATAATGCCTATGCCTACTTATGGTTTAACAGGAGCCATAACTGCCATTTCTGCTGCTGCCGCTCATGTAGAGGAAAAAGATGCTAAAATTCTATTAGAAGCAGCTGCAGCAGCTGCTCAAGCAGCAGCAGCCAATAATAATTTACATCAAACGGCCAGTAACAATAATATCAATTCGTCTCAAGAAGATAGTGAAAATGTGGGAGAAAATCAAACGACAAATAATAGTACAGGAACAGCAACAGCTACCACAATTGCTAACAATAGCTCGGAAGTTTTCGTTAAGGCTGAACCTTTAACGCCTAGTAAAAATGTGGCATCAGCAGCTACAGCGGCCACCATGAACATGTTAGACGATGAATGGAAAATGAAGCTAAGCTTACAACTCATTTCGAATTCTTTGTTAAAAGAACGTTTAATGAATACCATGCCATTTGCTTATAAAAATAATTAAACCAAATATTTATTATACCGCATATTAAAAAACACTTTTATTTAAATTATAATTTCATTTTTTTTTTAGCAATTAAGTTTAAATTTTATTTTATTTGCTAATTAAACGCAACAAATTTTGACTCTATAAGATATTATTATACTTATATTAATTTCTATATATATTTTTTATTTACTTTTTATTAATTTAAGTTAACGTTTTTTTTATAAGATTATTTAAAAAAATATAACTAAAATTGTAAGAAACATAAAAAAAATTTGTTTAAAATTAAACAAATTAGGATCTCTATTTTTTCTAAAGCAAAACAAACATTCCGTTTAATTTTTTCATTCCAAAAAAAGAAGAAACCAACAAACAAAAATTTAACCAAAAAATTAATATTAATTTTATATTTAATTTTTTTTAATTAATTTAAGTAAATTTTCTTTTTTTTAATATTTAAGTCATAAAAATCTTATTAAACTAAAGCTATGAAATGAGGTTTTTAAAGCTCAAACAAATTTGGGAAATTTTAAAAATTTCTTTAATTTGTAGGCTGCATTAAAAAACGCTAATTAAAATTGAAAACCTTTTTCTTTTTCTTTTTTTAAATTAAAAGTAAATCATATTTTTTAAATTATTTTTTTTTATCTGAACCTCATTTTTTAGTTTGTTTTATTTTTGCATTCCATTCCAAAATACTCTTATATTTACTGATATTAAATTAAAATTCTATTTCTTTTAAAAGGAGAAATAACAATTTTTTTTTTATAAACCAAAAAATAATTAACCAAATATTAAATAATGTATACAAGTGTTTTTTTGAAACCAAAAAACCTAAATTATACTCTTTTTTTTAACACTAAGGAAAAAAACAAAAACTAAAGCTTTTAGAGTTTTTCAAATTAATGGCTACAATTTTTATAAAATTTCCTAAACAATTTTGTTATTAGTTAAATAATGAAGAACAGGCAGACAATCATATACCCATATGAAGCGATTTAAAAAATTAATCATTTTTAAAATTGTTTTAATTTTTAAAAGAAAATGTTTTATTTTTTGGATTTGCAAGCTAAAA
>MINK01177710.1:12003-22023 GCA_001735545.1 Phormia regina
TTTTAGCTTGCAAATCCAAAAAATAAAACATTTTCTTTTAAAAATTAAAACAATTTTAAAAATGATTAATTTTTTAAATCGCTTCATATGGGTATATGATTGTCTGCCTGTTCTTCATTATTTAACTAATAACAAAATTGTTTAGGAAATTTTATAAAAATTGTAGCCATTAATTTGAAAAACTCTAAAAGCTTTAGTTTTTGTTTTTTTCCTTAGTGTTAAAAAAAAGAGTATAATTTAGGTTTTTTGGTTTCAAAAAAACACTTGTATACATTATTTAATATTTGGTTAATTATTTTTTGGTTTATAAAAAAAAAATTGTTATTTCTCCTTTTAAAAGAAATAGAATTTTAATTTAATATCAGTAAATATAAGAGTATTTTGGAATGGAATGCAAAAATAAAACAAACTAAAAAATGAGGTTCAGATAAAAAAAAATAATTTAAAAAATATGATTTACTTTTAATTTAAAAAAAGAAAAAGAAAAAGGTTTTCAATTTTAATTAGCGTTTTTTAATGCAGCCTACAAATTAAAGAAATTTTTAAAATTTCCCAAATTTGTTTGAGCTTTAAAAACCTCATTTCATAGCTTTAGTTTAATAAGATTTTTATGACTTAAATATTAAAAAAAAGAAAATTTACTTAAATTAATTAAAAAAAATTAAATATAAAATTAATATTAATTTTTTGGTTAAATTTTTGTTTGTTGGTTTCTTCTTTTTTTGGAATGAAAAAATTAAACGGAATGTTTGTTTTGCTTTAGAAAAAATAGAGATCCTAATTTGTTTAATTTTAAACAAATTTTTTTTATGTTTCTTACAATTTTAGTTATATTTTTTTAAATAATCTTATAAAAAAAACGTTAACTTAAATTAATAAAAAGTAAATAAAAAATATATATAGAAATTAATATAAGTATAATAATATCTTATAGAGTCAAAATTTGTTGCGTTTAATTAGCAAATAAAATAAAATTTAAACTTAATTGCTAAAAAAAAAATGAAATTATAATTTAAATAAAAGTGTTTTTTAATATGCGGTATAATAAATATTTGGTTTAATTATTTTTATAAGCAAATGGCATGGTATTCATTAAACGTTCTTTTAACAAAGAATTCGAAATGAGTTGTAAGCTTAGCTTCATTTTCCATTCATCGTCTAACATGTTCATGGTGGCCGCTGTAGCTGCTGATGCCACATTTTTACTAGGCGTTAAAGGTTCAGCCTTAACGAAAACTTCCGAGCTATTGTTAGCAATTGTGGTAGCTGTTGCTGTTCCTGTACTATTATTTGTCGTTTGATTTTCTCCCACATTTTCACTATCTTCTTGAGACGAATTGATATTATTGTTACTGGCCGTTTGATGTAAATTATTATTGGCTGCTGCTGCTTGAGCAGCTGCTGCAGCTGCTTCTAATAGAATTTTAGCATCTTTTTCCTCTACATGAGCGGCAGCAGCAGAAATGGCAGTTATGGCTCCTGTTAAACCATAAGTAGGCATAGGCATTATATGTGTAGGTGGTATAGGTGAGGTACCCGCTGTACCACCACCATTACAATCACTGCCACTATCACCACTAGTTATATGTGAAGGACTAGCTGAACCCATATTCAGCTGGTGGTGATGATGATGATGATGTTGGTGCTGTAAGTGTTGTAAATGATGTGGTGGTTCATGTTCATAATTCTCTTTACGCATAGTTAGATTTTCTGGCAAACCATTATCACAATTTGCTAAATTAACATGATTTAAACTTAAATTCTCAGCCATAGAACCCACTCCTCCTCCTCCTCCTCCTCCTCCTTCAGCATCATCTTTAAGTGAAGCTGAATTATTACGATTTGAATTTCCTGTTGTCTGTTGGGCTATGGCTGGTGGTATGCCATGTTTAGAGGTTAAATGTCGTACCATATGATATTTACGGCGAAAACGTGAAGGACATAGATCACAGCTAAAACGTGGTGGTATACCAATACATTCATCTCTCATATGACGTTGTAAATGACGTTTACGTAAATACGATTTACCACAAACTGCACAAGGAAAACGTTCATTTGTATTAAGGCCACCATTAATGCCTCCGCCGCCATTGCCATTATTATTATCCATTATGGAATTATTATATTTAAATTGTTCATTTATTTTTAAATAATTACCACCTTCTATCATAGATTGTGAAAATTTATAGGTTATATCTATTTGATTTATTTATTTTGTTTTATGGCAATAAATAAAATTAGTAAAATGTTTAGGAATTATTATGAAAAAGATGTTAAAAAATGTTTAATAATGATTTTTTATTATTTACATGAATAAAAATGATTGTTTTATTTATTTTTTTTGGCCACACGTAGGTACACACACACACATCATGATTTTGGTTATATGGGAATGATGGGTTAAGTAATTTTTTTTAGTTATATTTGTAGGATGATGTTTGATAAATGAAAAGAAACAAAAAGAAAAAAACGAAAAGAAAAATAAATCATAAATACTCAAAATTATTTATATGATGATAAATTTCGCTATAACGAAATTTTGTTTTAAATAAAATTTAAATAAAATTAAACTTAAAATTACTTTTAAGAAAAAAAAAAAAAGAAGTGAATAGAAATAACTACTTTTAATTAGCTTTTGTTATAACAATTTTTAACTAATATCAACTGTTTACAATTTAAGTAAATTTTCAAATAAGTTAAATGATTTAAACAATTTTTTTAAAATATGACAATTTTCTTTATTAAAAAGGAGATTAATTTTGATATTTAAAAGATTTTTTTAGCAACATGTTTATGAAACATTTCTACAATTTTAAAACATTTCAGAACATTTCTATAGCAATAAGCTTTTGATATACTAAAAAAGATAATAAAACTTATTGTATTATTTTCATTTACTTGTTTCAAAATTATTTTAGCAACATATTTTAAACTTTGAAAATATATGAACATCTTTCTCTGCAACATTTTGTTATTAGAATTTGAATTTAATTTTAATATAATCTCTTTTACTTTTTAATTTTCAAAGGACTAAAATATTAGTTTTTCTTTCAATTTAAATAATGTTTCAAACTAAAATCCATTAGCAACATATTGTTTAGAAACATTAGTTTTTAAACATTTTCTTAAACAATTATTTTGATGGGAAATTTATTTGGAAAATAACTTTTTAATTTTTTAAATTGGAATAAAATATTGTTTCGACATTTTGTAAGATATTTAAAACAATTTCTTAAGATCAATATGTTGAACAAATAGTCAGTTTTATTTTAGTAAAAAATACCAATCAAATTATAAATTATGAAATCCCAGGGAAAAATTTAGATCATGTTCTAAAATCATTAGTTCTAGAACTGGTGTAATAAGAACCACTTCAGTGCTTTATATGAGCTATTTCCTTCAGAACTAGTGATATCACANNACCAATTCTGACACCAATGGTCTAGAATCTATTTGTGGTTCTAAATTAGTTTTAAATAATGTTATAGAAAACTAGTCCTTAAAAACTAATTCTGTATGACTTCTATATCACTACTGAGAATAAATTAATGGTTCTCGATTAACTTTCTAGAACTGTTTAACCAGAACTAGTTCTAGAATCGTTCCATAACATGAGTGTTGGCTTGCTAACACTTCATCAGAACTAGTTCTGGAAGTGACAATTTAAAACAAAAATCATTATTAGAACAAGTACAGACTATTTTCATAGGTTCTGGAACTAGGTGTAGAACTAATATACATTTTTCTTGGATTTTAAAAATTTTAAAATTTTTTATATGCGAAATAGATTTTTTGATTAATTTTTCAAATGTTTAAAAAATGTAGCTGAATATTAAAAATTAATTTCTTTCGCAAAACAAAAGCAACATATAAAATTTTGTTTTTGAAATGAAGAATATATGAACAAATTATTTAATTTCCCGTTTAGTAATCAAGATATTTACTTCATAAAATAAACATAAATGTTGCTAAAGATTTTTTTGCCAAAAATGTTTAGATGTTTAAAATAATTAGCAAGAAAAAAATAATGTTTTAAAATAAAATTCTATAAAATATTAAAATTTTTGGTAGATATACAACATATTTGCTAAGTTAGCAACATGTTTACATTATAAAATTAACATTAATGTTGCTAAAGGATTTTTACTTCATAAAATAAACATAAATGTTGCTAATGATTTTTTTTGCCAAACATGTTTAGATGTTTAAAATAATTAGCAAGAAAAAATAATGTTTTTTAAATAAAATTCTATAAAATATAAATGTTTTTGGTTAATTTACAACATATTTGCTATGTTAGCAACATGTTTACATTATAAAATTAACAATAATGTTGCTAAAGGATTTTTGAAAGAAATAATAAACATAAGAACATATTGATAACATAATTAGATACAGAAATGTTGCTAGAGGAGTTCTTTTTTTTTCAGTTTCAAGAAAACAAGTATTTAAAATGTTTTTAATTAAAATTATAGTTTTAGTCATAGAATAGAACTAGAAGTTTATGTGAGAGCAACGCCATACTAATCCCCTGTTTTTATAAGACAAACGGAAAATTTGTGTCGTCAAAATGTATGGAAAACAACAAATAAATTTCAAATTTACTTGTTGTTTTCCATACATTTTGACAAGTAAATTTTTTCGTTTGTCTTATAAAAACTGGGGATAAATTTTCAAAAANTTTACTCTTTTTATTTTTTGGAAACACAAAAGCCCAATATATATGACTACATGTATTTTGTTGTTGTATGAATTAGTTTTTTTGACAATTGAATTAGGTTTTTTTCTCTCACATAAATATCTAGTTGCTAATCTATGGTTTTAGTTGTTTAAAAATATTATTTAAAATGTTTACAAACATATCACATAGTTAGCAACATGTTGAATTGAAATATGTATTTTTGCTGCAAAAAAAAATCAATTCTTTTTTGGTAAATTTAGTTTAAAAATTAATAAAAAAAAATATAAAAATAAAAAATTGGTATTTTAAAAAATATAAATTTAAATAATTCTCAAAAGAAAATTGTCATTATTTTCAAAAAATTTTAAATAAATTACAATATAATAAATTAAATACAACTTTAAAAAAAGGAAATAAAATAATTTCTAATAAAAAAATACAATTATTTTCTAATAAAAAAAAATATATAACACTAAATACAAAATATATAAAAATTTGCTCAAATATATGTAAATACTTTTTTTTTAAATTTAGCTAAGAAAACTACTGTTTTGTTTTTAATCTATATGTTTTATCTAAATACAATTATTATTACTGGAAAAAAAAACAACAACATTTATTGATTATTATTATTTAAATAAATTTAAACATTTAGTTATAATTCTTTTTGTATTTATTATTAAAAATTTTGTTTAAAATTTAATTATATTTTTTTCAAAATTTTTTTTTCTAATCATAATCAATATTATGCATTCTTTTAGCATGTTTACGTAACGTTGTTAAATAATAAAAACGTATTGAACATAAGGAACATATATGTTGAGGATCTTTATGACATTCAACACGTTGATGACGTAAAAGACTATTATAAGTTTGATATGATTTATGAGGACATTTATCACAAACATATTTGGAATTTTTTTTATTATCCCTTATTGTTAATAAAGGTATGGTGGTATAATTAACTTTTAAAGATTTATTTAAACGTCGAGATTTTCGACTACTAGTACTACTAGTGGGATAAGGAATCGACGACGGTGGTGGTGATGATGAGGCTAATAATAATGATGATGCTAAAGTTGATGAAGGCGGCAAAACTGTTGTTGTAGTTTTTGTTGTTGTTGACGTTGATTTTGCTAACAAAGGTGCTGTTAGTACTAAAGATGTAGTAGAAGATAATGGTAATGATAATGATGATAATGATGTTTGCGGCTTTGACATTGAATGTTGTTCAGTTTTGATAAAAACAACAGCTCCTATATATGTTTTATATATCATCCATCACAATTTTTTGTTTTTTTATTAAATGTATGTATAAAGACAAAAGGGAAAAAGAACAAAGACAAAGAAAGGTAAAGAGAGAAATAGCAATATACAAATATGGGAAAATATCTAAAAAAAATGTTATTATTATATTAAACTATTGAATATTGAATTGTAAATAATTTTGTTATTATTTGTTTTTTTTTTTAAAAACTAATAAATATTTAAAATAATTATAAAAAACTAAATAAAAAATGTTAATAAAATAATTATAAAAAAATAAAAACATAAAACAAAATCTATTTATTTCTGGTATTAAATAACAACATATTTTTGTTTAGTTTTTTTTGTTAATTTTAAAATTTAACTTTTGGGAAATTTATTTTGTTTTGTTATTTCTTCTTATTATTATAATTTAAAGATTTTTTTTAAATAACATTTAATATTTTATAAATATTTAAATTTACATTTTTTTCTTTAAATATATTATACAAATATAGTAACTAATTTTTATATAAACAAATAATTTACAGTTTAAATGTTAATTTTTATATATAAAAAAAAGATACACAAACTAAAATAAATTTTATAAGTTTTGTAAAACGAAAAATTTTCAAATTTCTTTAAAGTCCATAGGTTTGCATAATCACTTTTTTTAATTTTTCCAAAAAGTTTCGTTTTACAAAATGAATTTTAATTTTTTTTTTTTTAGTTAAAATATTTTGTTAAAAATTCTAATTCTAAAGGAAAATGCTTTAAAAATATGTTTATAAACAAAATAACGCTCCAAATTCTTGAAATTATTTGGCACACATTTAGGAATGATAAATTCAGTTTAAATAGATCAATAAAAAGAAAAAAGAAACACCCATTAAATGCTTGATGTAAATGTCAAATATTATAATGTTATTAATTAGCCAACATGGTATAATTTATTAAAATAAAAAAGAAAATATTAAAATTAAAGACTTTAATAAACAAAGAATATCAACATTTAATCGCAACATGTTGAAAAAGAAAATAGTTTTTTGGAGATACATAATTATAATTTTTAAAACAACCTAACAAAATATTTAATTAAAAAAAATAACATCTTTACACTAAAAGTAAAAAAATGTTGCTGCTATATGCAGCAATAATAACATGTTTAGTTCATCATAAACTATATTGACCATCAACAAAAGGGTTTTCATAACCTGTTTCTGTATAAAAGAAAATTCTTTGAACATTTTTACTATATATTAACTACTTTGAGCAACTGAAATGTTTTTAAAGGCTTTTTTCTAAACATGTTTCTACATAAAAAAAAAATTATTAAAAAAAAAAAATTCTTTTAAAGAATTGAAATTTTAAAATTCTCGAACTCAAAAATAAAAGTTGAAATTAATTTGATAGCAAAAAAATATATAAAAATCTTCACCAAAGGGTTTTCATAACCTGTTTCTGTATAAAAGAAAATTCTTTTAAAGAACGTTTCAAATCATATAAATGTCTAAAAATAATATATTAAACCAAATTCTTTAAAAGAATTGATATTTTATAACTCATGAAATCATATATAAAGTTGAACAATTGAAAATGTTTACTATATATTAACTACTTTGAGCAACTGAAATGTTTCTAAAGGCTTTTTTCTAAACATGTTTCTACATAAAAAATATATTAAAAAATAATTCTTTTAAAGAATTGAAATTTTAAAATTCTCGAACTCAAAAATAAAAGTTGCAATGAATTTGATAGCAAAAAAATATATATAAAAATCTTCACAACATATAACTAAGCAACAGAATGTTTTACACCTTGTTTCCATATAATATTTTTTTTTTAAAGAATTGAAATTTTTAAATTTAAAAAATCAAATAAAAAGTTTAATATAATTCGATATTGAAAAAATATATAAAATTCTTTAGAACATATTAACTATGCTGAACAACTCAAATGTTTATAAAAGGGGTTTTAAAACATTTTTCTATATAAAATACGTTTTAAACAAAATTCTTTTAAAGATTCGAAATTTTGAAATTCATGAACTCAAATAAAAAGTTAAAAAAAAAAAACATGTTTTTATATGAAAATAACATTGAAAACCAAATTCTTTTAAAGAATTTAAATTTAAAAATTCATAAAATCAAATTAAAAGTTTGAAATTGAGCAAAACAAAAAGAGTTTCTGAAAAATTTTTAAAACCTGTAAAAAGTTGAAAAAATTCGCAATTGAAAACAACATGTTTTTATATGAAAATAAAATAAACAAAATTCTTTTAAAGAATTTAAATTTAAAAATTCATAAACTCAAATTAAAAGTTGAAAAAGAGCATTTGAAGAATTTTCAAAACCTGTTACTTTATAAAAAAATAATATTTAAAACAAAATTCGTTTAAAGAATTTTTCAAATCAAATGCATTAATTAGCAAAGCAACTTTTGCATTTTTTCCCCTTTCTTTTAAATATTTATAAAGTCTGTTTGTGGGTCATTTTAACATGATGTGCTAATGAACAACGATAATAATATTTGGCATTACATATGGGACATATAAATTTTGGTTCTTTTTGGCATTCAACACGCAAATGACGTGTTAAATTACAACGCATTGTATAAGCTTTAGGACATTTGGGGCATCGAAACTCAGTATAATCAGAAGCCGGTTTACGTTTTGTACGCATTTTTTTGCGACTTTTTATTGCTGTTGCAGCTATGGATGTTAAAGGTTGTAAAAGATAATAATCCTCATCGTATTCGTTGTCATCATTGTCAAATGCTGCTGTAAAATTAACAAGTGTTTTTTTTGAAAGAAGAACAAACAAACAAAACAGAAAAAAAATAAGATATTGCTTAGGCAAAGTAAAAAACAAAAAACAAAAAAAAAAGAAACGAGAAACAAAACTAAAAAGAGTAGTTACTAAATAGACGACAATATGTTTCCCAATGTTATGAATTTGATTTTGAAATAGTGAGAAGACAAAAAAAAGGAATATTTATATATTTAACACAAGCGAGCGTAGGAAAATGGAGCGTTATTTTTTTCTTTCTTTCTAAAATATAAAACTTATTATAAATTATTTTATTTATATTTTTCTTTTCTTTTTATTTTAGCACCTGTGTTTTTAATTTTATTTTTTTCTGATTTGTTTTTTAAAAATAAAGTCTATGTTTTCTTTAAGAAATTATTACTATAGAGAATTAAATATTAACAGATTTTAAATTACCATCAATCATTTTAATGTTGCAGCAACATATACATATGTATGTATGTATTTATATATTTAAATTTACATTTTCTTATTGTGTATGCCATGTTTCTGACGCATGTGCAATTTTAAATCATATTTCCAAGAACATGAAAAGGAACAAAATTCACATTGAAATATGGTAGTATTCGATTTCTTTGGCATGGCTATTAAGGATAACGAAGACGATGATGACAGGGTAGAGACGGATGTAGCTAAAGAACCAGCAACATTGTTGCTAAGATTTTTTAAACTGGAGGATGTAGGATTTATGGCAGAATTAGTTTTGAGGCTACTACTATTGGCAACTATTTTACTATTTTGAGTATTTGTTGCAATGGACGAAGAAGAACCGCCAGCGGTTTTCGAACAGGAAGAAGAAGTAGAGGAGGAAGATGGTCCAGCTACATGAGGCAGTAACATGGTAGAACCCAAAAGATTAGCTAATTGAAAAGAGGCAGCCGCTGCTGCAGCAGCTGAAATTTGACAATCATTACAATTATCACTAGGACAACAGTTGGCAGTAGATGTTGTCTTGCCAGGAAGACTTTTAGTATGGGGATGATGATGATGGTGGTGGTGATGTGTATTGCTAGTACTAGTACCACCAGCATTTGTTGAACCTATAGAGCTAGGATTTAAATTTTGTTGACTTATTGGTACTGATGAAGAGGTCAAAGGTGATAATTGTGGTTGATTAGCTAATTTACTGCAACATTTATAGATTTTATGTATGGTCAATTCACTGTCATATAAATCGGCCGTGGCTGGAGTAGCTAATAAATTGGCCATATTTGTACAATCTAAACTATTACGACTAGTAGAACGAGGTGTTAAGGAAGCGCAGGA
>MINK01177711.1:0-12181 GCA_001735545.1 Phormia regina
AACGTTTGAATTTCTAAAAAGTACCAAATTTGTATTTCTCATTTTTTGATAAGTTATGACATAAATTTTATCTGTATGTTTATTAATTTCAAAAATATATATGGTGCCAAAAAAGTACCAAAATACAGTTTTTACCCGTTTTCTCCCTAAAACGGCTGACACCTGTCCAATTGTTTTTTAAATGAATAACGATAACTATTCAACTGTTTTTGTATCATTTGAATTTCCAAAAATCCCGACTTAGTGGATCTATATGGAGGGAAAACTACCCGCGTTCCAGATTTCGTCTCTCTAGCTTCAGCCGTTTGGGTAGTCAGTAACGTTACTCTTTTATATATATAGATTTACAATTTTGTAACATTTCCTATGTCAACATTTGATTTTTTACTGAGCATAATTTCCAAAAAAAGGTCAAAGTTCAGTTATTAATTAAAAATATATTTAAATATTTTTTTATTATATAAAATAACAATAATGTAATTGAAAAAATGTTCTATTTGTTTATATTACTTTTGGAATTATTCTTAGCATGAATTATATAAAAAGGGTCAAAGTTCAGCTATGTTTAATTATACTATTATATATTCTTGCGCTTCAAAATGAAATAAATACGAATTTAATGAATCAGAATAAATAATTTTATAACATCTTCAATATTTTTCTGAGTGCATTTCTGATAAAAAAAGGTCAAAGTTCAGCTATTAATAGAAAAAATATATATATTTTTTTAAATTAAAAATTTCAAATATTAATACAAAAATACTTTCATTTAAAAGGTTGGCAACTTTGACTCTTCATAGCGCCATCTAGGTTTAAACTTCCTTTCAATATATTTCAAAAGCCGAATATATTTTTAAAGCCTAGATCAGGCCAGAAATTTATATTTATTTATTTTTTTAATTATAAATTATATTTATTTTTTTTAAACTAAAAAATTCTAATATTAATACTTTTATATGAAAGTTTGGCAACTTTGTTCATAGCGGCATCTAGGTTTCAATTTAAACTTTCTTTTCAATATATTTTTTGAAAGCCCTGCCTTTTTTCTATTAACATTTTAAATTATATTTTAAAATTACTTTTCCCTTTAGTTTTCTTTTCATTCTAATTCTTTTTATTTCCATTTAAATTTTTTTTGGTGAATTAAATATTTCCCTAAAATTCCACTAATATTATTTGTGTTTTCATTTTCCATTTCGTTAGTTTGTAAAATTCATTTAGAAGATTTTTTTATTTTATTTTAGTTTCTATTTCAACATTTCTTGATTCGGTTATCTAAAACCATTATTTTTCTTTTCCCCCCTCCTTAATAAGCTTTTGATGCTGATGCTTTTTGTGCTATTTATTCTATTTTATTTGGTATGAATTTTGCTCTGAATTTTGGTTTGCTTTGAAATGCTATGATTTAAGAAGGAAAAAAAAAATAAAATAATAGTAAAGTAGAACATACGTGATGCCCAGCACGTACTTGAATATTTTATAGGGAATACAGACAATGAGTAGAAGGTATTTTTTAAAGGAAAAAGACACAGGCAGACGGACGGACTGCTATAAATACTAAAGCAGCTTTAATAATAAAATGAAAATAACAGCATTATTTTAAAGCAAAAAGACTTAAAGATAGAAATAAAAAATATAAATATTTTTTTTAAGCAAAAGTATTTAAAATGTTATGAAAAGAAAAATATATATTTTTTTGAATTCCTTATTTTCAAATCTAAAAAAAAAAATCTTTCTATTCTAAGTTTTTTCTTTAAAATTTCTAGGCTTAATCCTAGTTTAAACTTTAATTTTAACTGTATTTTCCTCTTTTTAATTTGAAAATCTTTCTATTCTAAGCTTTTTCTTTAAAATCTCTAGGTTTAATCTTAGTTTAAACTTTAATTTTAACTGTATTTTCCTCTTTTTAATTCGAAAATCTTTCTATTCTAAGCTTTTTCTTTAAAACTTCCAGGTTTAATCTTAGTTTAAACTTTAATTTTAACTGTATTTTCTTTCTTTTTAATTTGAAATTCTATTTCCTTTTCCTTTAAACTTCTCACTACTTACTAGACACTTAGAATGTAATCTTCTCAACTATTTCCTTTGGTATTGTACTCTCTCTTATCTCTTCCTCTCTCCCTCTCTCTACTTCTTATTATTCCTCCAACAAACCTAAATACTTGGAAAATTTACTACAGTTTTGTTTTTCTTTAAAAACCCAACACAAAATTCCAAAAATAAAAAAATCCTATTCCTATTATAACGCCCTGGCCATTTATAATGCTTAGAGTCCTTCTTATATTAAACATGATGAGTTTTTTATAATAATTTTTTGTTTTTGTTCTTTCGTTCTTTATTTTATTTTTGTGTTAAAAGTCAAAAGGTCTGCATTAAGCTTCACCTTCTTCTTGTTTTCAACAAACTTTTTTTCATCCAATTTTTTTATGTCGCTCTGAATTTTTTTCTTTTTTGTAACCGATCCTTTTTTTTTTGTTTTTGTTCCCCCTAAGTTGTGGAATAATAATCTGAAAGAAAAAAATACCTACAATTCCTGTATTTAAACACTAAATAGAGGAAAAATGTCTGTGTAAGTAGAGAGCTATAGAGGAAGAAAAAAGGATATAAATAATAACAAGGAGTAAGTGAATTAAGGTTGGGTTTGAAACGAATTATGATAAGAGCTACACAGCTACATAAATCAAAGATTTAAACCAAGATATTTAAAGACACCCAAATAATTTTAGTTCATTGAATCACGCCCCTAAATAGTTTTAATAGTAGGCCTTTAATAAACTCCTTGTTTTGCTTTCATAGTCCTAGTTCAATTTCATTTAAAAGTCCTGTTTAAGCTAAATAATATTCCCACTTTATAGAAAAATGTTGAAGTCTTTCAACTACTTAAAGTGAATGCCCTTTGGGTTCGTATTTGAGCTTTAAGGGAAGATCTCTCACTCAATTTATATTTTAAGTCCTTTTAGAGCCTTAATTTAGCTTCAATTTAAGGTCTTTATAGATCCTTCCTTAGCACTAGTTTTAAAGCCTCTAAACTCAGATTCAATATAAATACTTTTGGAATTCTAGACCAGAACCATAAAAAGATATTTGGGGTGTTAGCTCTGCTAAAGATCTGCTTTTAAAAACTTATATCCGATTCTACTGAAAACCTTTTGATATTTGTTCTTAATTTAGATTTAGTATAAGGACTTTTGGAATCCTAGTCCATGACCAATTAAGAATCTTAGTTCTGCTTCTATTAAAGACCTGAATTAGAACGGGACTAGAAGTGAACTAAAACTGAATTTAAAGTGATCTGAAGTAGAACTGAATTAGAAAATAACTAAACTGAACTAGAATTGAATAGGAACTGAAATAGAACGAAGCCAGAATAGAGATAAAACTAAATTACAACTAAACTAAACCTGAAGATAACTAGAACTTAACTAGAACTGAACTTAAACTGAACTGGAACTTAAGTAATAGATCCGAACTAAAATTGAACTAGGAATAAATTACAACTGTAATAAAACTGGAATTGAACTAGAACTGAACTAGAACTAAACTGAAACTGAACTAGAATTAAAGTAGAACTGAACAAGAACTAAAGTTGAGCTTAACTGAATTAGAACTAAGCTAGAACTGAACTAAAACTGAACTGAAGTAATAGAATTAGAATTGAACTATAAGTTAACTAAAACTGAAATAAAATTGAACTAGAACTGAACAGGAATTCAACTAGAACTGGAACTGTAGTAATAGATCCAAAATAGAATTGAACAAGGAATAAATTAGAACTGAAATTAAACTATACGGGAGTTGAACTAGAACTGAACCAGAATTAAACTAGAAATGAACTAAAATTGTAATATTATTAAACTGGAACTTAACAAGAACTAAAGTTGAGCTAAACTAACCTGAAACTGATGTAATAGATCCGAACTAAAAAAAAAAACTGGAACTATAATAAAACTGAACGGGAATTGAACTAGAACTAAACCAGAACTCAACTCAAACTGCACTAGAATTGAAATAGAACTGAACTTAAACTGAACTTGAGCTGAAGTGAATTAAAACTAAAACTGAATTTGAACTAAAACTAGAACTGTACTTGAGCTGAACTCAAACTGAACCGGAACAGAATCTTAAACTATAACCATAATTGAAGTAAAACTGTAATGAAACTGAATTGAAATTCAACTAGAATGGAACTAGAACTTAAAAAAAAAAACTGAACTAAAATTGAATCAGAAGTGAACTAGAACTGAATTAGAACTGAACTAAAACTGAACTAGAACTGTAATAGAATTGAATTAAAATGAACTTGAACCAGAACTGAACTTAAAACGCGAACTAAGCTAAAAGAACTATAACTAAACTGAACAGCTATAATTGAAATAGAATTAAACTTAAATTTAACTAGAGCGAAACTAAAATGTAATTAGAAATGAACTAGAACTTAACTCGAATTAAACTAGAATAGGGAGTGAACTAGGATTGAATTGGAATTCAACTAAAACTGAACAAGAACTGGCTTAGAATTCACCTAGATCTGTGTTAAGAATAAACTAGAAGTGAGTTATCAGTGAACTGAACTGGAGCTGAACTGTATTAAAATTCAGCTAGAATTGAACTACTAAGAAAAAAACTAGTCCTTTAATAGAACTGGACAAAAATAGAACACATCTCATGTGGAACTTAACTAGAACTGAAGTAGAATAGGAACTAAAGTAAACTAAGTGGAATTGAATTAAGTGGAACAGAACTGAACTTAAATTCAATTGGAACTCAAATAGAACTGAACTAGAACTCAACTGGACCTAATCAATGATCGAATTACAAATAAAGTAGGAATCAACTAGAAATGATGAATAATTGTACTAGTATTCTACTGAAATCAAACTAGAGCTGATCTGGAAAAGAACTATACAAAATGACTATCGAATGTTAAGTTTTATTTTAATTTATTGAATTATATTCAATATTTCTCTTCCAATTTCTGTCACTTCAACATCTCCTTTACACCATTTTTGTTTTTCATATCCCTGTAAGCTCATCTTAACCTAAATTCTTAAAAATTCCCCCTCAAGTAATAATTCACAATTATTTTACTATATAGCATTTTTCCAGTCCCCAATATAATTAACCAGCTCAACATGTCTTCCCCAACGGCGGTACTACTGAACACATTCATATACTCGTACATATTAATACGAATCCCAGCAATTCATCGTGAGTGGTTTTTATAGACCTCCGCATTCACAACAAGTAACACTTATGGTAAAACACACAGACACACACATGTGTGTATGTGTGTTTGTCTTATAAAATGTGGGGGAAAACAAATTAAAGAGTCCTGTTAATCCTGTAAAAAGATGTATATACTCTAAATAAATAAAACAGAGCGAGAAAAATGTTAACGTAGAAAAAAAAATACAAAAACAAATAAGAAAAAAGTCTAAAAGAGGGTACTTTAACCTCTTGTTTGTCTACATTACAAATAATACTCGTACTTCCGTATTTATCATGCCACATAAAGAAAGAATAAATGAATGAATGAAAGGAGAGTCTTTCAGTGCAAAATAATAATGAAATGTTTAAAGGCATAAAAGGAATATTTGTAACAATTTTTTATTTGCTAAGGGAGTAGTTTTGCAAATTGTGGCTTTCAATGGGAGAGTTGTGATTCCTTTTTTTTATTTTCAAATAAATATATGTCCTTGCTCTCGAGTGGGCTTTTGTTTTCTATGTAAATATGTTGGTTGAGTGAATGGGTGGATGCTCGAGTGAATGGAAATTTTGTTTAATAATGTGTCATTGGGTTAAATTCTATTTTGTTTCTATTCAGTCAGTCACTCATTCATTCATTCAAATGTTGTTTCATTAATTATATCAAAGTATGTTGAGAGGACTATAGTCAAGGCAATTTTAAATTAAAAGTTTATAAAGCTTTCATTTCAAAAACCGTATAGACATAAAGTTATCAAAGAGTTATTAAAGTTTTAATAAAGGTAATACCAGACTGCTAATAGAGACATTGAGATAATAGAGAATAAATAGTTGGTTTTTATTGACAGAGTCAATGAAATATTTACTTAGAAAAATATACCGTCATTAGCTTAAATGGTATGTTAAAGGTTAAGGAATTATTGCCTTAAGATATTTTATTGTGTGAGAGAAAAATGTAAGACAAAAAATATTAGAAAAGAAATTTAAAAACTAATTTGAACTAAAATTAATCCAGAACTAAATTAGAATTAAACTCGACCTAAAACAGAACTGATTGGAAACTAAACTAGAACTAGAACTGAAGTTAGAAATTAACTAGAAATGAACTAAATCTGAACTAAAACTAAACTAAAGTAGAAATGAAATAGAACTAAACAAGAACTGAACTAAAATAAACTAGAACTGAATTAGAACTAAACTAGAACTGAGCTAGAATTGAACTAGAATAGAACTGATCTAGTAATGAACTAGAACTGAACTAAAACTGAACTAGAACTGAATTAGAACTGAGCTAGAACAGAACTGATCTAGAAATGAACTACGACAGATCTGATCAGAACTGAACTAGAACTAAACTAGAACTGAACTTGAACTGAATCTGAATCTGAACCGAACTAAAACTGAACTAAACTAGAAATGAACCAAATCTGAACTAGAGTAGAACTAAAATAGAACTGAACTGGACCTATGCCAGAACTGAAGTAGAAGTAAAACTGAACTAGAAATTAACTAAAACAAAACTAGAAATTAACTAAAACAGAACTAGAACTGAACTTAAACAGAACTAGAACTGAACTTAAAATGAAATAGAATTAAACTGTAACTGAATTGGAATTTAACTAAAGTAGAACTAAAATAGAACTGGAACTTAAATTGAACTGAACTAGAAATTAACAGGTACTGAACTAAAACAGAACTATAACTGAACTAAAACTTAACTAGAAATGAACTGTAACTGAACTGGAATTAAACTAGAACTGAACTAAAGTAGAACTTAAACAGAATTGGAACTTAATTAGAACTGAACTAAATCTCTAGAACTAGAACTATTCCAGAAGTGAGTTAAAACTCATCTAAAATAGAACTAAAACTGAACTTGAACTGAATTTCAACTGAACTGAACTTGAACTTGAACTAAACTTGAACTAAACTTGAACTGAACGTGAACTAAAACTGCACTAGAAATGAACTGGAATTTAACTAGAACTCATCTAAAGTAGGACTTAAATAGTCTTAACTATAACTCAATTAGAACTAAACTAAAACAGAACTAGAACTGAACTAAAAATTATGTGGATTTGAACTAGAACTCATCTAAAGTAGAACTCAAATAGAACAGTTCTAGAACTGAACTAAATTAGAACTTAAAAAGAACTAGAGCATTACTAGAAATAAACTAAACTGAACTAGAACTATACCAGAACCAAATTAGAAGTGAATAAAAACTGATCTAAAATAGAACTAAAACTGAAGCAGAACTTAAATGGAATTAAAAGGTAATTGAATTATAACTGAACTAGAATTGATCCAAAACTGAACTAGAATTGAACTGGAAATTATTTAGAACTAGACTAAACTGAATTGGAAATGACGTAGACTACAACTGAAGTAGAAAAGAACTAAAGATCATGTAGAACGGAAGTAGAAGTGAAATAGACTGGACACAACCGAAAAACTCGTCTGTTCAAATTGTATGGAAAACAACAAATAAATTTGAAATTTTTTTTTGTTGTTTTCCATACATTTGACGTTTGTGTTATAAAAACAGGGGATAAATGAATTAATTTCGAAACATTTTTTTCTACGTCTCCTGTACCTTCAGGAAAACTTCTTTATTAATTTATTTATTTATTTATTTATTTATTTATTTATTTATTTATTTATTTATTTATTTATTTATTTATTAAATAAAAGCTATTTTTTATCGCTGACAAATTTCCTCTTGAAATATATTTTTTCTTTTATAACAACAATTATCATAAATTATTATTTATTTCTTTTATTCTACACACATTTCTTTTCTTTTTCTCTTTTGGCAGTAAACTTATTGATTTCTTATTGTTTATTTTATGACAAAAAAAATAGATTCAAGCAACACTTTGAATACCAACTAACAGCCCACATACCATTCATGCCACCACACTATTACTTCGTGTTACCCTGTGCTGTATTAAAAAAGACAACCTTGTTACTAATCTTTTGTGGCAAATAACATAACAGAACAAACATACATATGTTTAAAACGAAACCCTCTAACTTATTTTTACAATAAAAAAAATGTTGCTTGCAACATAACCAAACATAAGTATTTCCATTGAATGTCTTCGACGATTATATTTTGCTTGGGTCGTTAATGTTTATGGCAGACACCTTGACTGTTTAGAAAGAAATCAGATTTAAAAAGAAATAAACATTTAACAACAAATCAGGCTAAAATATTGCAGTTAAACAGTAATTTGAACTAGAAATTATTTGCGACAAAAAAATTATTTATTACACAATCATTTGGTTGGGTAATTGACACAAATTACATACGAACACATATTGATGATAATGATGATGATTTCAAATATTAAAAGAAATTAGCAACAATTGCTGTTATATTTTTAAAATAAAAAATAAATAGTTATTATTTTTTTGTTATGACTGCCACAAATAACAACAACAACAACCAACTGTTACACTCATTGCTGAGGTTATCGTTGTTGTTGCTGTTGATTTTTCATTCCAATGTTGTTGGCATAAGGTTGTACTAATTAGTAAAGTTATGTTAGGAAAAAAATAAAAGAAAACAATAATAAAAATCAACATTTAGTTGTTGATAGATATGAATATAATGTAAACAAAAATAAATTATTATTTATTTGCTAAATTGTTATAAAATAAAAATTTGCAATAATAAGTACAAAGAACAATAATGAAAAAAAAAAAATGAAATAAATTTTTTATTGATGAAAATAAACATATAACAGTTTTTTTTCTAATTCAGTTCCGGGCCAGTTCCAGATTAGTTCTGTGGTTCAAATCTGTTTCAATTTTAGTTTTAGTTCAATTTTAATCCAATTCTAGTTCTGTTTTAGTTTAGTTCCATTCCATTTCCAATTCAGTTCTATTTTAGTTTTAGTTTAGTTCTACTTCTGCAATTTTATTTCAATTCCATTTCAGTTCTTAAATCACAGTTTCTTAAATTCCAATTCTATTTTATTTAAATATCAGTTGTAGTTCCGTTCAATGTAAATATTTTCATAATTATTATTTTCTTTTTATTATATTTAACTATAATAATTTTTTCTTCTAAATTAGGGTAGATCTTCTAAAGCAAATGTGTTCACATGTCTGCACTCAAACAATATTTAAATTTTTCAAACGGAAAACGGAAGTGCACATTAGTGAGTGTGTGTAGCGTTAAAATACACATAAACAGTGGCAGCTAACGACAGCAGCAGCAAACATCATGTCATTAAACACAAAAAGGAATGTAAAAATAAAAAAAATAATAAAGAATAAAAAAACACGCAAATATGCCACACATGTAGAACAACGAATAATAAAAAGTAAACACTTTTAGGTGAAATAATACTAAACACCCTGTGTACGGCCTTTAAATATCTATGTAATACTCTTTACTTCTTTAAATCTTTTATTAAAGGCTCTGGTGTAATTGTGATTATGTGCAGTAATATGAACACTAAACTGCTCTTTATGTGTGAT
This sequence comes from Phormia regina, assembly GCA_001735545.1. NCBI lineage: Eukaryota > Metazoa > Arthropoda > Insecta > Diptera > Calliphoridae > Phormia > Phormia regina. Next base: position 9,697 of record MINK01177711.1, read on the forward strand.
CATAATGATGAAACTTTTATTCAAATTGTTTATATAAAACAGAAAAAACAAAGAATAAAATTACTTTGTTAAGAGGGGCATATAAGGAGGAGTGTAAATCTAAATATACAGCAGGTGTTTTTTTACACCAACTAAAGTAGATTTTTTTTCTATTTTTCCAAACAAAATTTTGTTTATTTTTATTCTTTAAATAAAAATACTAAAAAAGGGCGAAAATAAATCCCTAATAAAACTAATTAGATTTTGTAGTAAATTTTTTAATGAAAAATGGAGAAGAGAATTATGAAATAAAAAAGATAAAAATTAATAAAATATTAAATTTATTTATACAATCTTGGTCATTATAGGAATAAGGAAGAAAATGGGAAAAGACATAAACATGTTTTGCTATAAATTATATTTCAGTTGTCAATAATTTTCAAATTAGTTCTTCATATATTTTAGTTCAGTTATAGTTAATTTTTAAATTTAGTTTAATTTTACATCAGTTCCGGTCAAGTTTCAGTTCAATTCTGCATCAGTTTTAATTTAATTCTAATTAAATTTTAGTTCAGCTCTAATTCAGTACTCGGAAAGATCTAGTTCAGTTCTTGTTCATGTTTGTTTCATTTCTAGTTCAGTTCTAGATAAGATCAGATTCATTTCTAGTTCATTTCTAGTTCAGTTCTTGTTCATGTTTGTTTCATTTCTAGTTCAGTTCTAGATAAGATCAGATTCATTTCTAGTTCATTTCTACTGCAGTTCTAGTTCAATTCTAGTTCAGGTCTAGTTCAATTCAAGATCAATTTAATTCTACTTCAATTCTAATTCAGTTCTGGTTCAGTTTTATTTCAATTCTAGTTCAGCTCTATTACAGTTCTAGTTCAGGTTTGTTTCATATTTAGTTCAATTCGAGCTCAGTTTTAGTTCATTTCTTGCTCAGTTTCAGTTTAATTCTAGTTCAAGTTCAGTTGTAATTTAGCTTTAGTTCAGTTCTAGATCAATTCTGGTACATTTCTAGTTTAGTTTTAGTTCAGTTCTAATTTTGTTCCATTTCAGTTCTGGTTAAGTTTTAGTTCTATTTATGTTCTACTTTCGTTCAGTTGTAGTTCAATTTAGTTCAATTCTAGTTCAGTTATCGTTCTGTTTTAGTTCAGTTCTAATTCAGTTTCGGTTCAATTCTAGTTCAGTTCTACTTCAATTTTAATTCAGTTTCAATTAAGTTCTAGTTAAGTTTTAGTTCTATTTAATTTCTATTTTAGTTCAGTTGTAGTTCAATTTCAGTTAAATTTCAGCTCAATTCTAGTTTAGTTCTACTTCAATTCCGGATCAGTTTTAATTCAATACTAGATCAGTTATAATTCATTTTTAGTTCAGTTTCAGTTCATTTCTATTTCAGTTTAGTTCTAGTTCAATTCTAGTTCGGATCTGGTTAAGCTCTAGTTCAGTTCTTGTTTAATTCTGGTTCAATTCTACTTCAATTCCGGATCAGTTTTAATTCAATTCTAGATGATTTCAATTCTAGTTAAGTTCTACTTCAATTCCGGATCAGTTTTAATTCAATTCTAGATCAGTTCTAATTCATTTCTGGTTTAGTTCTAGTTTCGTTCTACTGCAGTTCTAGTTCAGTTCCATTTCAATTATAGATAAGTTCTATTTAAGTTATACTTTAGTCCAGTTCTAGTTCAATTCCAGTTTAATTTAGTTCAATTCTAGTTCAGTTATAGTTATGTTTTAGTTCAGTTCTATTCAGTTTCAGTTCAATTCTAGTTCAGTTCTACTTCAATTCCGGATCAGATTTAATTCAATTCTAGAGCAGTTCTAATTCATTTCTAGTTCAGTTTTAGTTCTGTTCTAGTTCAATTCTAGTTGGGACCTGGTTAAGCTCTAGTTTAGTTGTTGTTTAATTCTGGTTCAATTCTAGTTCATTTCCGGATCAGTTTTAATTCAATACTAGATCAGTTCTAATTCAGTCCTAGTTTTGTTGTAGTTCAATTCTAGTTCTAGTTCTATACTGATTCTAGTTTAGTTCAGTTCTAGTTCATTTCAAATTCATTTCTAGTTCAGTTGTAACTCAGTTCTAGTTCATTTCAAAATCAATTCTAGTTCAGTTGTAATTCATTTATAGGTCATTTCTAGATTAATATTAGTTTAGTTCAATTCTGGCTGAGCCCAAGTTCAGTCCTAGTTCAGTTCTAGCTCATTTCTATTGTAGTTCAGTTTTATTTCACTTGTAGTTCAGTTCTATTTTAGTTCTGGTTAAATTCCCAGCAAAAAAAGAACATCCAAAGAAGTCAATAAGATCCTGAACTTGTGATCCAGAAGTAGTGAATTTAACATAAGCTTGTCATAGAAAGATGTTCTCTTTTTTGATACCTATTGATGATTTGATACCTAATGAATATGAAGTCATGTTATGAAAAACTGATTCTTTGGATTTTTCAAAATTTTTTTCTAATAAATTTTTTAATAAAATTAATTTTTCGTAACAAATATTTGAAAAAAT
>MINK01177712.1:0-12038 GCA_001735545.1 Phormia regina
CTCTGCGTTACAATATTTGCACAAACACATAATACCCCAACCACCTTTGGTGGTGTAGCACAAATTTATATTTAATAAGTGACGAAAAGAGGTCGAAACTAAATATATCCAAAAAATTATAAAAATTATATATTAATAAAACTCTACTCTATAATGGAGCCAAAATTAAAGTTTTGGATTTGGAGTTATAAAACAAAATATAATATTTTTTTATAATAAAGGAATGTCCAATATGAAACTTTGTATGGATATTACCAAAAATTATGTTTTTGCTAATAATTTTTGAATAGCCTTAAAAACATCGTGTTTCTGTAGTGAATTTTATAGATATTAGAGACATCAAATCCGATTGCATTTCCATATGAACGAATCCAAAATATGAATAATAATTTCAGTGACAAAATCACTATTAAATATGTTAGCGGAATATATGATTCACATTATTTAAAGGAATATTTTCATCTCGTATGAGCAACTTTAACAAATTTAAAGTAATAAAATAAAAAGGTCAATAAAAAAAGAAAATTGTTTTTAGTTCAAAAGTAAAAATATACATTCAACTGCCATCTATAATATCATCAATATAATTTGAATTTTGGTTTCACATTTAAATGCAAATCAACGCCAAAGTTTTTGTAAAATACAAAAATAACACAAGAGCAACCACTAAAAAGTAATGAATAGGATTTTAGTGCTATTGGTTTTATTTTTTTATTATTATTTTTTTGTCTATAAGCAAATATGTAGAACAAATACGTACTAATACTATATATAGATTTAACATCCATATATATATGTTTTACAAATCACAAATCAACGAAATTCTTCACTAACTGTAAATACGTTTATACGCACATAAGAATTTTCTTGCTCTAACATTATTAGAAACCACAAATGAAATTGGATTTTAATTTGAATTAGCATAAACAAATTAAGTTGATGTGATGGTGACAAGGACAAATAAACGTAATTAAGATAATTTATTCAAAAGTGTAATTTAAATATTTAAAGGGAATTATATGAGGAATTGAGAATAAGAGAACCAATTAAATTTTAAAGATTATAAAATAATTAACATTTAAATAGAGGAAATTATTTATAAATGAATTTAAATATGAATACAAAAAAAATTATTTCCTAATATAAATTATTTCTTATTTTTTCCCAATTTTCTATTGCAATACTTGAAATGTTTTCATATCCTTTTTTTCGCAATAAAACTTATGACAACTCTGTCAATATCTAATAAAATGCTGCTAATTATTGATAATTTTCATATAAATTCATTTAAATATGAATTTATTTGTCTTATCATTAAAAGGTGTCAATAGCACACAATAGTATTAGTAATAATAATAAATAAATTAATTATAATACAAATATAATACTTGTAATTTTCTAAAAATATAATTTACAGCAAAATCATTATTGTCATAAATAAATTTATGTTTATGCGATAAATTTCAATAAAGCAGCGTTAAATTTTCTATTCAAACATGACAACGTATTTGGTTGAAAGAACAAAAACAAACAAATAAACAATTTTGAAACCCTTATGATTATGCATTCATTATTTAATTTCAATACAAAAACAAAAATAGCACCAGTATGTACTTATGTATGTGTGTATGTGTTATAGTATAAAATTTTATGAATATTTAAATAATATATTATCATAAACAAATACATTTTCAAATATTGATGTATGTATGTGAGTGTGAATTTCCACACAAAGGAAGTATATATGTAGGTATATATGTAGTAGTATTTATTAAATTTTCATAAATAATAAAAAAAACACAAACAAACAAAAGAAAATCTTAACTTTTCACTTAAAATCAATAAAGTTTTTTTATGGTTTTTGTATTTATATTTGCAATATAAAGTTTTCATATTTTAACATTAATACACACACAAACACATATGCAAATACATTTCTTATCAATATTAAAATAAAGAAAAAATAACTTTCAAAAAAATAAAAACAATAACCAGAATAAAATGAACTGAAATGTTACAATAAACTGTACAGAAAAAGGATATAAATATATGTAAATACAAAAGATTGTATTTGTATAAGTACACATACTTATACATATGTATATGAAAAGGGGAAAAATCATGACGCACATTGTTTTTTTTTTTTTATTCTACAAAAACATTTGTTTAACCAACAAAAAAGGATAAAAATATAAATTTGAAAAAAAAAATAATAATAATAATATATATCTTTTGAATATCAGCTTTGTACCAGTTATATACATTTACAATAAAACAGCAAATATGTAGTTATTTTTGAACAGGTGTAACTATAATATAGATTATCTACCATCCGCTGATATGTATAGTATGTGTTATATTAATGCTGATGTTCTTTTTTATATTATTTTATATTCATTTGTGTTTCTTTCATTTTAAAAGAATATTCATTGAATGTCCTTTATGAATACATGGTAGTTTATTAATTAACTTGGTAAAATCAGAGTAGATTATTATGGTTATTTTTTTCACTTGAAATGAAATATACTTAAATATCAGATTGAACTATAAACTTATGTAAATTTAGTAAAGTGATAAAATTAATCATAATGTTCTACTCTGATTTTACCAATTTTGTGCTAATGATATTTTTAACAACCTGGTTACAGATCTGAACTCACAAGACTTTAAACTAATACATTGCAAAATTTTAGCACAATGGGTTGCTTTTTCTAACCATGATTGTTGTTCAAAATGCAGAACATGGAAAAACTGATAAAAACTACTTAAGTTTTTACCATTCCTCTACAACTTTTGTTCATTCGTTTAGACTTTCCGATCTTACTCTATCATAAGTAAACTAATTGGACTTTATACATAAATTCTGCACCAGCTTTGTGCAGACTTTTAACAACAAAATAAAGGGTAGTAAACTTATGATGACAAAATATTTGGGTTTTTCATAATTTTCAGTTTTTTGGGCAGGGTCTACAAAATTTGAGATAAGAATTTATTCCTGATATAATTATGCGTATTTTGTGCTCGAAACAGCCAGTAGTAGACACTCCCAAATTTTGGAAAAGAAGACCGAACATTTTTCAAAAGCTCAGTTTTTCCTGAGGCACATTCACATTTTCATATAAAAATGCTTGGATTTCTGCGTGAAATTAGTTTTTTTTTTCATTTTATATAATAAAATCGGAGGAGCATTCAAAATAAATTTAATTCCAAAATTTTATAGACTTTTCGAAAATTATGCAAAAATTGTTTTTGTATTTTAATATAAAAAATTGCAATTTAAACAGATGTTAGTTATACAGATATTACAGTGGCGATTAATATAATTGATTGGGATCATAAATTTAAGTCAAATATCAATTTAGTTAAATAAATAATCAAAAACAGCAATTGGTCAGGAGAACATAAAAACTATTTATTTCACTAATTTTTACAATTTTGCAATCTGTTCTTCAAGATATATTTATATTACGTGTACGTAATCTCACAAGTATATCCTTTAACCCCATTATTTCCAAAGTAACGGTAGATAGCCCGTTTTGTCTTAGTATTATAAAATGTTCATATATGTTCTTGTTCTTGTTTATAAGAAACAAATTCACAATATGATAAATTTGTGACATCATACCAATCTTGACATAAAAATATGCGAAATTTTGTTATTGGAGGGACCATCTTTAACAGCTAAAACTGTCAAATATCAAGAGTGTTTAATAAAAGGGAGGAAATGAGTTCAAACTTTAAATTAAATTTGAAAAAAATTGCAAGCGAAGCAAAACAGTTGAAAAAATGTTGAAACAATTAAAATTGTATTAAATTGGATATCAACAACTCAAATGAGATTAAAATCTTCTACAACGAGGTTTATTGCACTTTCAATTTAATAATAAGTTTTTTGAGAAATTGTTTTTGGTATTTAAGATATTTTGTACGTTATAAAGATCGATTCAAAATTGACCATAGCTCCCATATATCCCTTTCTTCGAAAATAACTTTAACGCGCATAAATCCCATACGAATATTAGTATCAAGTTGAAATTCGACACAAATAAAAAATATATCGAATTATTTTCTAATAAAACTTTTTATTGAAAAATTGGAATTATTGGAATTTAATTATATTATTTATTAATTTGATTAACTTTCTAATTGGTTTAAAATTATTTTTTAAATAAATTGACTGCTTTAAAAAAAGATAAAGAAAACTTATAACTTTTTCTATAAAAAAATAGAAATAAAATAAATTTTAGACGATTTTCAAAAATCGTCTGCTGATGATTGAAGCAAATTCAATTAAAAATTAATTAATATAAGCAATTTCGTAATTGAAGTTACTTTTTACCTTTTTCTGTGTATAAATCCTTGATGAAAATAAAAAAAAAATATATGATGAATATTTATTATTTTTTGCACATTAACGATTATTTTTCGATTAAAATAAAAATAAAAATCCGATCTCTGATTTATATTATATACTGAAAACTATAATAATTGATTTAGTAAATTTTTAAAAAATGTTCTATAGGGTACTTTTTTGCAAAATCCAAGTTACCATTATTTTTAATAAAAGCCAATTGTACAATAACTAATATATTGTTCATTTAAATCTATAAGTTTTACAATATAAAAGATAAGATTATAAATTGAACATTTACTGCCATTTATAGATAGAAGAAAAATTCATATAAGGGAAACAGCTAGGGATTAAAATAATCCAAAGAAAAGGGATAATACATAGTAAATAATTAAATATTTTAATTTGTAAATATAAATGGAAAGTTACTTATAGCTAAAGGTTTAAATAAAAATATTATTGTAACATTTGTTGAATGTTATTTTAGGTCAACAGCTTCAAATACAAATGTAACTTATATTTTAAGGGTTGAGTTAATTTTTAAAAGCCTTAAATAAATATTAAAGTTTCATATTGGTTTTTTTTAAGCCTAAAAGTTTAAAAATTGTACATTTATTAGGAAGATAAATATTATCTCTATAGAAAATAATATAAAACATTTTAATCTTATTTTTATTTAATTTCACTTTACATTTGCACAATTTAAAGAGAAATGAAAATTGATATTTGTTTATAAAATTAGACTTTCTAGAAAAACATAATGTTTAAAAATTAAATACAAATTATAATACTACACACAAAAGTTTAAAGATGGAAAAACTATAAGACAATAAATTTTCATCCAAGATTGTAAAAAATTATGAAGTACTTGACATTAATATTGTTTTTGCTATAAATCTTCTTACATTTTTTTTTTTTTTTTTTTTTTTAAGTTCTTATTCTCATATTCTTTAAAAAAAATAATTAATTTCTATACATACACAGAGAATATAGTTTCGTTATAACAACCGAATTTTTCGCCAATCGAATTTGGATGGTTGCACCAACTATTACAAAAGTCAATTGCAGTACGTAGAATTGAAAAATTGGTAGGAATATCCTTTTTTAGAACAATAATTCAGTGGTTATGATAAAATCGAATTATTCGACTGGAATGAAAATAAAATTCAGCCTCAAATATATGATTTTATATTGAAAATTTATCTTAATTATTTTATAAAATAACACACACACAAAAGAGAACAATTTTAGCTGACAACTACAAGTTTCTGGAAACAATGCAATTCTTCCTCTTCAACAGAGATTTCTGAAAGTAAGGAANNTGTTTTCTATAAGCAAAGTATTGATAAATCTAATAGAAAATTGCTACATATTATAAAATAAACATTGTGATAAGCGATATTGAACCAATATTTTTTCTGTGTGTATAGAACAACTGATTTTCGGGAAACTGTTTCTCAGTCAATTTAAGAGCACGGTATTAATAAGAACTAAGTTTATAATCTTCATTTTTTAATTAACTCTAGTTTTTACGATAAATTGCGATTTTGATTTAACCTAAAATAATACCAAAGAATTTAAAAGAAAGAAAAACCTTTGAACAAATTTAACCCAGCAAAAATTTGGTAATGGCGTGTAGTTAGGGATGCAGTTGGGTTAGGTTATGTTAGAAAGGGTGGCGTATTCACGCATACACCCAGAGGCCAAACGCCCATTGTGAACCCTTTATGAAAGAAAAAGGGATAGTTAAGAAATATAAGAGACAAGAAAAGAAAAGAAAAAGAATATAAAAAAATGTGGAACCTAAACCCAATCAATCAATTATGATTGTTGCTAAGCCATTTTATTCCCATTACAAACGCTCTGAGGTTGACAAGTCCTTTGCCATTAACATCACCTAGTTCATGTAGTGTGTGGCTTCCAAACCACTTGAGCCTATTACGCTGAAGCCTTACACAGTGACAGAGTATGTGCTCCACTGTCTCTAACTCCTCAACATCATCGCACGTCCTACAAAAATCTGATCTGCCAATGTTCCACATACTCATCATATTCCCCATTGAGAAATGACCCGTAACCATACCTATTATGACTCTAAGACTACCACGACTCATACCTAGAAGATGCTTGGAATCTACCAGTTTTAAGCTAGACCATAGTGCTCTAGAAACTCTGCAGCCCGATTTGTCACTCTAGGCTCGATTCATGTTGTCCAGAGTCTACTACCATATGGCCCTAAAGACAGAGTCTCGTCAAATAGGAATCCATTAACCTGACTATCAACATAGATAGTAATCTCAGACCCTCGTTCAACATTCCCCTCAATCAAGCCTTATAAACTATCTAGAGCCTAACAACTATCAGACAATTTGTCTGAATTTGTGTCTGATATCAGTTCCCATAGGTTAGGATGCATAACATCAGGTTAAAAGTGAATACTTACTTTTAACCTGATATGTAATTAATTAACTGAGATCAGATTTCTTTATCAACCTTTTCATTTAAATTTTAAAACTTATGGAGTGGGTAAAACATGCAAATGCTTTAATTACTTATTTTTTCTATATCGACAATTAAGTTTAAATTATAATCTATAATTTTAATGTATGTTTTCAATAAATAAATTTAAAAAATATATGGGCTGATTTTTCCATATTTCAGTACTTATTTATAACCGATAATGTAGCTAGTTACTATTCATTTAGCTAATAATGACTTATGTAATTCTTCGAAATTATTAAGTTATTGAATAGCTTCAAAGTAATTAGTTCTTATAAAGACATCTCAGTAATGACTTTCTGAAATGTCTACCAGTAGTAACATATAGTAAGTAGTTACCTCTAATGATATCACCGTATTAAAATAATGAGTTATTCATCTAATGTGTATGTAGTGAATAGTCATTATATTAGCTTCTTAACTTAGGTTTTGCTGGGAAAAAAACTGTTTCAAAAAATTATAAAAATTTTAAAATGTTGAAAATTTAAATTAATATATTTTAAAGCTAAAGGCAAATTTGTTGCATAAAAAAGGAGACCTTGCATTTATCTTGGTTCTATTCACTAATCAGTAAATTGTATAGGCATTTTAAAAATATTTCAAAATATTTTTTCTTTTATTAGTTTTTTATCTGGTGGAAAGTCAGATTTCTGGAAAGAATAACCTTTAAGTTTATTATTAACCAGAATAAAATTATAATCCATTAAAAAATAACTCTTACAAAAATTTAAATAAAATAGGAAATATCTAAAGGATTATAAACATGTAACTAAAATAATTTTATGAATGAATTTCAGCAGCAACCAAACATGCGCATTTCAAGCAACAAGTCTGTTAAAAAAAACAGCATCAGCTACAAAAAAGATGATGATGCCAACAAAAAAAATGTTGATAGCAATTAAATTAGTCTATAACAGAGAAGTAAAGCTTAAAACAGCTTGCAACGGATAAACCAAAAGATTAAGGATTAAAAATATTAAAGAACAAAAATTGTGTTTTATGAAATAAAGTAAATCTATACCAATACCTAAAACAAAAAATAAATAAATAAAAATAATTAAAACAAAAAAAGTATATAACAAATTAAAATCTTATGATTTGTAATCTATTGTGACAAAAATTTAAATCAAATAAGTTTAAAACATATTTAAATTTTACAGTCTGACCTTGTAAACATCATCGCCCTCAACTGACAACAAAAAAAAAAAAAAAATAAAATAAAGAAACAATTTTCCATTTCTAAATAAACAGTGCAAACAACAGAGGGGAACTAAAACATCATTATCACCAAGTCTTTGTGATTACAATCATTATTATTATCATTAACGTATGTTTTACAGTGTGTTGTCATGTCTTTGACTTTTTTTCTCATACATTTTACAGACATTTTATTATTGTTGTAGGCGGCAAATAACAAAAAAAAAAAAAAAACCAACAAAGACAANNAAAAAAAAAAAAAAAAAAAAAAAAAAAAAAAAAAAACCAACAAAGACAAACCTTACTCATCAGCATCACCATAAAATGATACACATTTACAAAGATAAAGGAAAGCAAAAAAAACAGAAATACTTTGAAATCAAGTACTAACTATTCGAGACATTTTACTTGGTGCCTTGTTTGAAAAATTAATGTCATTTTGTAATTTGATTTATTTGCATGTCAGTAATTGAATTTACTTTATAATTTTTATACAAAAATACACAAAGTACTAAATGGAAAAAAAAATAATTTTGAACTCTAGAGAACTAAACAATTGTGATTTTAATGAAAATATATACAGAAAAAGAAAAAAAAACTGAGCCATTAAATGATACTTTATTAAATGTTATTTTAGTAAACAAGCGAAAAAAAAAATAATAATAAATGAAATAAACAAACTCAAGTACCCAGCCATACATTTTTGATCAAGTAGCTAAGCATTTAATGTAAAAGGCCATTGTGAGAACAACTAGTCGTATGAGTGTTAAATAAATATTTATCAATTAATTTAGCTGCTAGACAGTGTGGCGTATGAGTGTTAAAAAATTTATATTAGATTTTATTCAACTTTTAATTTGATTTATAAACGCCTTTTTTATGTTTTTTATTAATATATATATTTTTTTAATTTAACGTAAAAATAAACCACTTTTATATAACATTATTTGTAGGTTTATAACCCCATTAAAAATGTTTAATTTTAAACTTAGAGTGAAAACAATTAAAGAACAATTTATGAGTAAATTTCGATTTAAAAAATTATATTTTGTATTTTGATTATCTCTTTAATTACTTTTATGATACTTTATATGAAACTGATCATAAATATTTATTATTTTGCCTTAAATGCTTCGGGTTAACAATTAATAAACAATATTAATATTTTTTCCATTAAACAGAATCTAATATTAATATTTTTTCCATTAAACAGAATCTAAGCTACTCTGTTTAATGTTTTCAAAAGTCATTTTACCTAAAATATTATACACTGGAGCATATTCCTATAAACGCACACTACTTTTTTTTAAAAAAAGTAAAAATTAAACAAGAAAATATTTGGGGGGCTATAAATTTGTGTATCAAATTAGTTAAGACTTCACTTAAAATATTGTTTACAAAAAAATTCATTTGTACTTTAATATATTTTTTTAGCATTGAATTTATCGATATTAACAGCCATTGTTTAAGGGCATTTTCCGCTATAAACGGCACTATCAATGTTTGGGCGCCATTGGTAGCATTATGTATTAATGTTGTGAATGACTTCTGTTGCTTATTGAATTGTTTCAAAAAATACGATCTGGCATTGATTCCACTAATTTTAAGCCAGATCGGAGATCAATTGTCCCCCCAGAACTTGTTTAATCTTGAGTTTCGAGGCTGCTGTCACAAGTCTTTATGCCTTCATTCTGGGCATTACTTTCATAACTTTACGAAGCCATGTATTCCCCACCAAGTTTCCAGTTGGGTTGTAAGATCGCGGAACTACAAGCCAGGCCAATTCGAAATCCTAGGTTACATTTGAACCAAGATTTCGATTGCTTAAGAAACATGGAATGTGGCAACATTATTCTTGGTGGAAATGCCAATCTTTATCCAATTTTTTCTCCAAAAAAGAGAAAGAGATCTACCACAAAGTTCGTTAAGAAATCAAACTAATACATTTTTGTGAGAAACAAAACAAATTTTCGACTTGCACTGCAAAAACGCTGCCCCAAACCATAAACACTACCACAACGAAGATTAACGTGTTGCATCCGAACATCTTTAAAGCTCTCAAATCGTGCCAATAGCAATGAAGATATGGAGCCTGGACCGTCTAAATCAGATTTTTTTTCGTCAGAGAATAATTACCTTTTTCCACTCATCTGTCCATTTCATATATTTTCTTGCGAATTTTAGACGATTTTCTTAAGTTTTTATTTACATCATTTTTTTCTCTGAACACTCTGGTTGAAGGTTTATAGAACTTTTTATAATAAATTTATTTTGCTAAAGGAAATATGATTCATCATATACGAGCTTTTGATACCCATTTCGAGATAAAACTCTCATCTTTTCTCTTACAAAATGATCTAGACTCTTACATTCCATCACTTATAGAAAACTGATGATGAAATAAAAAAATAAAAAAAAAACTTTTGATTAATTTTGTATACATTATACTCATTAAAACTCACTGTTTGAGATATCTTCTAGTGAATAAGAAGTCAATTCTGTAAAGTGAATACAACTAATCACAATAAATTATCAACTGTTTACAAGGGCTGTTAGCAAAATGACCCAAAGAAAAATCCCCAAAATTAATAAAGAAAAATTGGCCAAAATTGCAATAAAGTAAATTTGAATCATATTTCTTATCAAAAATTTCCCAAAATATCGCGGCTATTTTTAGAAATAGAATAGGCTAGAAAATATAAGCTATATTAAGTTATATCTTCTATAATATTATGAGCATTATTTAAGAAGAAAAATTTGTCAAATTTTCAATTTCTATTAATGATTTGTACATTTAAAGGAAACTTAAACCTTTTAACAACCAGATATAATTATAATCATGGAAAAAAACAAATCTCTAAATCATTTTGTTATTCCTTTCTTATATAAAATCTAATAAAATAAATTATCTACTAAATACTCTAAACATGTAATACAATTTATTTTTTGGCATTCTCAACATCAACAAGAAATTACAATAATTCCTTTTTTTTTCTTATTTGCAAAAACTTGTTTCATTTCTTCAACAATTCTAATTTTTCAAAACATGAAATAAATAAAAAATGTCTTTATTTCAAATTGAAATTCTGGTTACGTTTACAATTGCATGCATACATACATACATACTTACATATAAAGCAGCCAAAGCAATTTTGTTAAAATCTATTTGTATCTGGTAAATAAAAAACCTATTCCCAAAATAGAAATTTAATATTTACATATACTCATCACAACGACATACATACAAATATACATATATATACATGTACCTTTATTTACAATAAAACATATACACATGACATAATATTTCATGCACAAAATTGCTATTGTTAAATATAAGAGAAGAAAAGCAAAATAAAAAAAAATAGTTAGAATATATGGAGTGGGTATTACTGCAGAAATATACGTATATATAACTAAAAATATAATACTACCTATCACTTGTTTCGGTATATCTATAAGAATATGCGAAAAAATTGACTGAAAAGTTTTTTAATATTTGTTTACTTAGATTAAAATTACCTAAAAGTAGGCAATAGATTTTATTTTATAAAAAAATAAAATATAGTATGCTATGAGCTTCTAAACTATTTGAATCATCTTGAAAATTCATTAAAAGTTTAATAATTGAGGAAAGCGCTATAAAAGTTGTCTTTTTGAACTACTCTCCTACTGCCACTACCACATGTTTCAGAACATCTATAAATACATACAAATAATAAACATATGAAAGGAAAAACTTACAAAAAAAAAAAAAGAAATAAGAATGAATAAAAATGTACAACTACTACGTGGTCGTTTAAAATATTTATGTCAAATGTTGGTCTTGTTGTTTTTATTATTATTGTTGTTACTGCTGCTATTGTAACAATAGTTGTTATTGTTGTTGACATACATATGTTATGTAAAAGTCATTTTTTTTCCAACTATTTCCGTGAATACAATGCAATATCATGTGAAATATATACAAGCATACCCTACAGTTCTGCTG
>MINK01177715.1:0-11118 GCA_001735545.1 Phormia regina
TCTCTAAAACAGTTTGCTGTATTAAAAAATAAATAAAGAAAACTTAAATATACTTTTAATAGGAAGTTTTTAATATATTTTTAAATAAAATGAGATAAGTAGTATTCGTGTTATGTTTCAATATATAGAGCAAAAGCGATTCATCACTAGAACTAAAATCAATTCAATTAACTTTGGAACTCCGTGCCTTTTTTAAAGTAAAATTTAGAGTGTGTTTTTTTTTCTCTCAAATCCTGTAATCATTTATAAGCACGATTCCTTGCGAGAGCTAGAGTCAAATCCAAAAAAGAAGTTTAGAGGCTTACTACTAAAGAATACAGTGTATTCGAATGGACTGCAATATCCAGTGCCACAAAACTTTTGTTACGTTTTGTAACTCTGTGTAATAATATAATTTTAAAAAAATCTCCCTTTATTCAGGTTTCTATAAACAGATTTGTATGCACCTATATTTTCGTACGCAGTCCTAAACTTTTAGTTAGTAGTCTGTCAGTCTAAAGGTAAGTTACTATAATTTTCAACTCCCTTATCTTTATGCCTACTAAAAAAATCACACACACACACATCCCAGCTTACAAATTCAATAAGAAAATCACAAAATTTTATACAATTATTGTATCAACCAATAATATTCAAATATATGACACTAATTGTACATTATGCGCCTCTAAACAATTGTATGTCACCTAAAATGTCAGTTAAAATAATATAATTTTTTTTTTTGCATTTAAATAAAAATTCCCATATTTAAATTAAATCTTTTCTAAACTGTCTCTCAACAAATATTGTAATTTCTGTTTAATTTTTCTTTTTATTTAAACATTATTTGTTTTGACTTAATTTCATGTCAATTACATGATAAACTATTTACGGTATGTTTGCTTAATGTTTATTTCAGTTTAAGAGAGAAGAAAATAAAACATACATATATATATATATATGTAATACAATGCTAGAGTTAAGCATGTGAATATTGTATTTTCTTATACTTATATATATATTTTTTTTTGTCTGTGGTATTTTTATAAATGGGTAGGCAGCATAACAAATGTTCATTTTGTGTTCATCTCAGATTTTAGCATACATTATGTAGAGAAGCAGAAAAAAAATCCAACATTTCCATTTACTGTCATTATGTTAAAAGCAATTACACTTGTTAAGTTTGTTAAAAAAAAATGAAATGACCAATATATATGCTTATTTTGTTGATACATTTAAAGATACTGTAGCTACAAAATGATGTACACTGAACAGTAGTGGACATTTTAAACAGGAGTTTTTTTTTGTAAGTTTTAAGGAATGTTAATAATTATATTTTGTCAGTTTTAATAAAATGATGTTTATTATATACTATAATTCAATTAAACTGATTTTAAACACAAAATTAAATCCAAGCTTTAGAAAAGTTTTTGTCCTAAGTCTTTTGTTTTACTTAATGTAATATAAAATTTATTTCAAAATATTTAATTCAATTAAATTAAACTGATTTTAAATACAAATTTAAATCCAGTCTTTAGAAAAGTTTTTGTCTTAAGTCTTTTGTTTTATTTAATAGAATTTAAAATTTATTTAAAAATATTTAATACAATTAAATTAAATTGATTTTTTTACACAAAATTCAATGAAAGCTTTAAAAAAGTTTTTGTCTTTTGTTTTACTTAATATAATTTAAAATTTATTTAAAAACATCTTGTGATATTTTTGCCCAATTTTAGCTGATAACACCAAATTATTATACCAACTACTTTTAAAAAGTTTGGATCTTAAGTCTTTTGTTTTGGCTTTATATGAAAATTTTAAAAATAAAGCAAAAAAGAAATCTTATCAGTTTTTGTATATTTTTTTTATAACTTTTCCATAAGCCATAATAATTTCCTTGAAAACTGTCACATTTTTAAACGTTATAAAATTTAAAAGACCTAAACATTAAGCTATTGTTAATCTATTTTAAGCTGTCTTTTATAAAATTTAACCTTTTATGAATTTAATGGCATAAATATCAGTTTTAAAATGATGCTATATAAATGCTTTATAAAAATACATTAATAAGAGAAACAAAAAAAGAAAACCCTATTAAAATCTATTATGCCCTAATAGGTTGACATTCATAAAACATAAAATAGATCTTAAAATGAAATCGACATTAAACTAAAACTCAAAGATGTTAAGATAGACCAAATTTAACAAAACTCAAAAAAAGGCTTAGGATATTTTTATCCACTAAAAAGCCAAATTTAGAGCATTATTTTTCTTTAAAAAGGAAATATATGATATTTTAAGATCAGCGCACTTGCTTAGCCAAAAAAATAAAAAAAAAACTTTTCATGGGAGCAAATATTAAATAACTAAAATCGTTGCTTTAACAGGTTTTTCCTTTATAACCCAAAACACTTAAAAAATATAGTTTTTTTTCCTTTATTGTTATTAAAATTATATTTAAGAGTCATAGCATTTTTTTATTGTCTATTAATAACTAATAATTTGTTCGTTACATTTTACCTTATAACTCTAAGCCAGATATTTATTTCTTATTTCTATTATTGGTTATTAAAATTTTGTTTTCTCTACTAAGTATACAAAATATGTTTGGTACACCAGAAAATTAGCTAATATTTGTTTAGTTCAAATTTTTCTCTTAAAAAATTTATGTATGTAAGACTTTGTGTTATGGCCCAAAACAAAATAATAACATTGTGTCTACAAGATGAAAAAAAAAACTTATGGCTAAACATTATTTACAGATTATGACTTTACAAATTGTCTGTTAAACTATAATTTCCTGCATTATGGTGGCTCTTAAGTTGGTTTTGTGTGGAAAAAAGGCCAGCTTTAAGTTAAAATGAGCAGTTTTAAAGTGATCAAAGCCAATATTATTAAGAAAAAAAATTTTCACATAAATGTTAACAAAGTTGCTTACAAATTGCTATAATTTTAAAGGTTATAAACCAATTTTTCTTTTAATGTTATAGTATACCCTATAATGGAAATTAAAGTATTATGAAATTTTTAATTAGTATAAATATATAAGTTTTGAAAAAGGTAAATTTTTTTGGAGAAAAATAATTTGAAGACAAAATAATAACATTTTAGACGAATTAACTTTACACGTTTCACTTTGGAGTTAAATATGCTATTTTTATACTAACGTGACAGATTTGAAAAACCCTATATATAAAATGAGTAAAACTCGAAAGAGTGTATAGCAGTGTTACCGTTTTTTTACTTTTTCAACCACTTGGCCACTTTCGGCCTATATTTTAAATTTCATCTTTTTAAAACTATATGATAAATGACGATTAACTAAGATGTTTGATACATACAACTCTTTAAATATTAATGTCAGAACATAAATTAATTATTTTTAGATTGTTTTACAGGATATTGATATAAAAATCTAAAAAAATAAAGTTAATGAATATTTATTTATATCAAATGCCAAATATTTTTGAACTAGATTGAGAAAATATATTCTTATATATATTACTACATGCTTCACATCAGTCTCTCAGGAGAACATGAGTTTTTTTTTTTACTAAATTGTCAATAATTAAAAATAAATTTGTTCAATAGACATATGTCAACACTTGTGGGTCTATGTGTTTATTACTAAATTGAACCGGCAATGATTTTAAAGACCCGACTACGAGTGAATAACTCGTACAAAAGTGAATAAATATTTATTTTCACAATAATAGAAATTGTTGTAAAACTATTTTTAATATTTTGTTATTACCACAACTAAATTTTGTAGTTTTTCTTAAAATTATTTTTTAGCAAATAAAGACAATTGGTTCCTTTTTTGAAAAATCCTTTTTTACGACTTTTTTTTTTTTTTTTGGACACTTTTTGAAAATTTTCAGCGGTAACACTGGTACGCTGTGTACGTTGATAACTTGAATTATTGAGCTCGTTTTGTTTATTTTTATTTCATCTCAGTGATGAGACTTTTCGGAAAAGTTAAGGGAAATTTTTCGACTAATTTTATTTTATCCAATAAATGTGGAAATATTCAACTTTTGGCCAATTGAAGACTAACACTTTTACTAAATGTACAAAAATATACAAATATAATACCAATATCTTTAATGTACTTTAGGGCTATTCCCGAAAGTGGGTTTATATGGGAGCTGTGGTAAATTTTAGATCGATTTTCGTTATATTTAATAGTGTTGTTCGTATGAGATTTATGCGCCTTAAAGTGATTTTTTGAAGAAGGAGCTATATAGTTAATTGTAGACCGATCTTCACAAAATTGTGTTATTTTTGGAATCGGTAAGATTATCGATTTCAGATTTTTCTATTTTAAAAACCAATAAAATTAGTTAGAAATATTATCATATATATTTATGTAAAAACTGGGCCAAGAACAAGAAAAATTTAGCTATTTAAAAATTCTTTGCATTCGAATTTTTAAAAATTATTAAAAACTGTAAATTAAAAACTGTAAAAGATAAATACATTGGACGTGCTTTTTGTAGATCTTATTGGGGCCTACAACAATTTATTAAACTACTTGAAATATTTGGATGAGTAGCAATAATTTGGCAAGCAATTAAATTTATTTTCATGTCACGGCTACCCTACTTTAAGCTTCGCTACCCTACTTTAAGCTTCGCTACCCTACTTTAAGCTTCGCCCCAGGGAGGCCTTTTGGATCTCCCTTCTTACTTTAACATTGTATGTCTGCACCAAATTTCACACAAATCAAATGAGCCAATCAGAAGTTACAAATTTATTTCCAAAACTAATCCATTTTGTTGTACAGTGATGTGGTTCACCAAATAAAAATATCTTAACGAAATATTAAAATATTTTCGAACGAAACATTTGGTTACAATTATATAATTTAACAAGAGCTCAAACGTTAAAAATTTATTGAATAAAAAAAATTATTCTTTCGAAGAGTAAAAAATTTATTTCTCGAATAATCAAATAATTTCTGTTCGAATGACAACCAACATTATTATGGTTGAAAATATTTTTGTGTTTTGAATTTGGTCATTTCCAATTTTTAACATTTTTTTTAATATTTTTTTTTAAGTAATAAATATTCCAAAATATTGTGTTTTTAATTATCTCAATTTGTTTAGTCGAGAAAAATGTTCAAAAATCAAGATTTTAAACTGGGTAAGAAAATAATGGCTATATTTCTTTACAATGGTCTGATCTTTAAATAAATATAATCATTATAAATTTATTTGAATTTATATTGATTCCAGTCTAAAACTTGTCTTTTTGCAAAACAAATTTTTAATGATTTTTTTAAACAAACTTAAAGGTACAAATTTCATACATTGAGCTTCAAAAAAGATCAGATCAAAATAGTACTAAAAAATAATAAATTCTGACATTATTTGCTTGAAATTTAAAACAAAACTTTTTGTCTTGTTATTTTAATCATAAAATGTAATATATAAGTCATATTATATGATTGCATCGTTCCTCTGTGGTTCTCAAAATTTGCCTTAAATTAGTTTATGTTTCTCTTTTATTTAGTTTTGAACATCATTTTTATTTTGATATTTTGTTGTAGAGTAGTACCATTTTATAAGAATAGTTACATGCTGAGAAATACTATGGTTACGCTATTGTCATTACAAAAATATTATGTTCTCATAATTATTTTCCAATAATTTACATTTATTTATCAAATTTATAGAAAGAGAAACAGATTAACATAAAAATAAATAATCAATATAATGATAATAGTAAATAATAATAATAATCAGAAATAATAATTAATATTATTAAAACAAAATTCGTACAATATCCTTTAAAGTATTTCAATATTTATAGTTAACTCTCTGCTTCAAGATGCTTAAAAGTTTCATTATAATTAAAATTCAATTTAAATAGACAATAATGATTTATGGCATAAGATGTGGCATTAAAAAAAAAACAGACTAAATTAAACACATGCATATTGCCAATAGTAACAATGACAAAACCAGAACTAAAACAGAACTATGATTAAAGCAACATTTGATTGGTAATAAAATAGCAAAAACTCTATACAAATGTAAAGCAAATCCAATGATTCATAATCAAGCCATGTTTGAAAATGTTTACATAAAAGATCTGTTCAAGACAAGAGTGCCTTTTATATAAAAAGAAAAACTAAAGCAAAAGAATTACTACATAGTTTGTGGTTTGTACACTTTTATACAAATAACGCATTATTCATTGTTACTTACTAGAACACATGCCTTAAGCCATATAAGGTTTCTTTTAAATAATAAACTTTAAAGTAATAAGATTGCTTAGCTAGAAGTATCATTTTATTAAAGGGTAATTCCCCAACCGCTAAGCCACTTAATTAATTATAAACTCAATTAAGCTTTACAGTAAAGAAATATTTAAAATTTTAATTTTTTTATTAAGCAGTTGTCACCACTTAAATGTTGCTTGCACTTGGGTTAACAATTTAGTTATTATGACACCTGTAATTTAATTATTTTTAACTTTTGTTTTCTTAGTTTAAAAGAAATACTTCTGATTTGGACTGAAGCTGCTGGCTGACATTTTTACTTATAATTTTCTTGTGTTGTATTTTTTTTTTTTTTTTTTTTTTTTTGTGAAAAGACATTTATGTTTTCTTTTCTTTATTAATTATTGTTGCACAAATGATTGCCATAAATGTCGGTATAACATTAAACACTAACAAGCTGATTATCAAATATTACTTTAAAGACGCAATAAAAAACATAAAATATATGAAAAGCATGTGTATTCTTTTAAGAATTTTTAAAATTTACCAACATTTATTAAAACATTAGAAATATATTCGAAAATAAAAAGAAAGCTAATTGTTAGCATTTCAAAAATGTGTAATTTTATTAATTAAAGACGCTTGCTTAAATAACATAAAATTTAATTGAAAATAAAAAATAATATAAAATAAAAAATATGTTCAAAATTTCTATAGCCAAACAAAAGACTTAAGGCACAAACACCATAAGGAAGAAAATAATATTTTTAAATAAAACATATTATTTTATTTTATACAAAATGGTTATAAGTTTCTTACAAATTTCCACAGAAAGAATTCAAAATGGACTTTATTACAAAATTGCTTATTTTAATTAATTAATTAGTTTTTTTTTTTTTCTAATCATTTTTCTAATCATAAAAAACAAAAAAAATTTATTTTAATTTATTTCTTATTTTTATATATTATTTATTTTTCTTTATATTTTATTAAGATTCAAACCAATAATTTAAAATAAAAAATTTAAACCAACAATATACTTAAGGGTATTATTTTGTTAAACATTATCTCCCACTCCAAAAAAATAAAAAAATCATGCATCATGCAATTTTTTATGAAAATTTTGTGAGTTAAAGGGATTAAGAAAAAAAGGGGGTAAATTCCAATATTGAATTAATAAATAATAATGTTAAAAAAATAATCTCAAATACTAGTTTTTTTTCTTGTAAAAGTTTAGAAACTTCTTTTACAGTTCAAGCTTACAATGAACAAACAGTACTATTTCTGCGATAATAAAATGAGATATAAAAAACCTAAAAGCATTTATTATCACAAATCCCTTATTATGGAGATTTTGACATTTGTATGGGGATTAGGTGATGTGATGGACTCAAAATAACCAATTTATCATAATTATTCCATACATCTTAAAAATTTCATGAACAATTTCATAAACAAATTACAAATGTGCACATGAGCAGACACGCAGGCAGACAGACGGACAGACATTTTTAAATCGGCACAGAAAATTTTTTGTGATCTGTGCTAATTTTCAAATGATTAAAAAATGAAAACCCTAAGATCAACCGTTTCCAAGTTATTGAATACTATGTATGTTAAGATTTTTTTTCGGTCACTCATTAAATATGCTGCACAGATTTATAAGGATTATCTATATGTATCGTTTTACATTCAAATCATGAAATCAATTTTTGAAGTTTTAAAAACTACAGCAAAAACAATCAAATGCTTCCAGAAAGAGAACAGTTTTATAACTTTAAAGTGGAAGCAAATGCATATTTTTAACTTTTTTGAAATAAACTGCTTGCAAAAAAATTACAATAAATTAAATTGAGATGAAAAAAACATCAGGCATCCCAAAAACTAAATTTTGGGATGCCCTCTGATGCCATAGTTTGTGTGAGCAGCTTCTCAGCCTGGGGGTTGTGGGTTTCTATCACCGCTCTAGAATATAATTTGTATGATATATATAATAAAGCAGAATTTCTGCAAAAAAAATATTTAGAGAAAATTTTTTTAGAGAAGTACCCCAAATCATATGAACAAAAAGTATAAAAGAAGAACATCCCTTAAATGGACAAGTTAGGGTTAAAAAATATATATTTATCCATAAGTGCTTCTTCAATGTCAATACAATCATTAATTTATACCTTATTCAGTCCATTTTCTTCCTTATTTGCCATGTTAACGTAATTTTTAAAGTAAATTATCCCGAAAACATATTTGTGACCCAAATGTTGTTGGCATTTGATTATTAAAGGTTGGCCCGATATTTGAGTACATTGGAGCACTTAGGCCCAATGTGATGCTCTATACGGGAAAAAAGCTCCCTCCTATCTTTCCATAAACAAAAACAACATACGTTGAACCAATCCTACTCCCTAACCAAACCCCATCAGTTTTGAAAGTGCAGTCATTGAGATCTTACAGCCCATCAAGAATATTTTATACAGTAATGAAGGGGGTAAGAAAGTTTTCGTAGCGGCTGCTTCGTCCAAAGATGATGCGTTTACTGCGCATTCATTTGCCATTTCGTTACATCGCATACTGGTATGACCCCGAACCCATATCGGCTGCTCGCGAAAGTGTCCTAGCTGAGTTAAGGAGCATATACAGTCATCAGTACATCTCGATCTTGCAGTTGCGAATTTAGAGGCTTGATTGCCGCAAGGTTGTATATCGATGTTCGAAGCGCAGAAATTAAATTCCTGAATTCGCTTCTTTGGCCTGAAAAACTGTGCCCGCATTAGTTAATTTGAGAGACATTGGAATAACCAGAGCCACTCCTACTGTCAGTCTGTCAGTGAATACTGTGATTGCATATTCGTTAAAGACGAAGTTTGTTGCCCACTCTTCTCTAGATGGGATTCTGACATCAACGCGTCATTCGCCCGACTCTATGAGCCGCAGAGCGGAGATATTTCTAATGCAAAATTTTAAGGGGAGGAATGTAAGCATAGCCTCCAAGCTGGCTTGGGGAGTGGAACCCAATGAACTGGTAATTGAGAGACAAGGCATTCTCCGCACTTTACTCAGAGTAGAGATATCAACATCCAAAGGACGATATACGATTTTTGACCGCATCTTTTCCTAAATGTTTTCTTGCATGTATAGAAGGCACATAGCGCCTTAAGTTCACTAATCGTTGAGAGAAATTTTCCCCTAATGAGAACACAATATCGTCAGCATATTCGATTACATTGGTGTCTCTATTCGTAAGTACAAAACTGACTTTGCTCACAACATGGTTCCACAAGAGTGGGTATAGTACCCCCCTCTGTGGAGTGCCTCAGCATATTTCCCTTCCATTTCCTTATTTGCCTATCAATTCCCAGGTCATCCAGTACCATAAAAATCGACGCTTCACATTATTGAAGGCCCCCTCTACTTTGTTAAGGATGTGAAAAAAATAGGCTAAATGGAAAAAAGGCAAAACAACCAGACACCCTCACCACACAAAAGAAATAGCCAGAAAAGAGCTTTGTTTTATTAGTTTAAAATTTTATTTTTGATACCTATCATCAAAAAGAGGCAGTCATATTGGTTTTGTTGATATAGATATGTCAGTCCGTCTGTCTATCAGCCTAGATTGGGCTCGAAACGAATTATAAAAAATACAAAACACCAAAAAATTCCCAATTAATAAATTAATTAAATCAATCAAGTAGGTGGTTTAATGAATTAAAAATGTGTATATGAAATAAAAATCGTCCAAAATTATTTTTTTTTTTATTTTTTCTTTAACATATTTATTAAATTTTGATGCAAAATTAAGCAACTGATTTAATTGTAAAAATACGGTAATATTTTTTTCTGTGTAGTCAATAAATTAAATATTTAACATACAGCCCCAATTTTATTCATAAACTTATTTCATATTTCAGAAATATTATCATCAATATAATTACTTCATTTCATAATAAAAAATGCCTTAATAGCCTTATTTTACTTCCTATACAGTTTTTAATATATAAATGTCTCTTCTTTCACTTTAAACAAATTCATTTCATGTCAAATGTTAATCAAATAAAAATGCAGAAAATAACTTGGTCAGGAAAATTAAAAAAAAAGAAATAAAATAAAGTGTATTAATTTTCCCAATCCCCAATATAAAGACAATAATACAAATAATAATAATAACAACAATAACAACAACAAATAACAATCTGTATATATTTTAAGCAAGGCAGCTGCACTAATTATACGTCTGTCAAAATGCCAATTTTAATCGCCACATACAACTACTACGTGCTTATGGACAGACATTACACTATATCATCTTCCCATGGCCAATTCATCTCAAAATAAAGATGATAATCAAACATACAAGAAAATCGCTAAAGCAACTAAGCAACGTCATCGTCATCACCATCATCAAGAGGAGCTGTACATACATTCATACATATCATCCTGGAGCTAAGAAAAAAGTAAAGAAAATCTAAGCATTAAACTAACAAGTGTATAAAAGCTATAGCTAACATAAGTATAAAATACACACACTTACAGCTATCATTTCTTGAAACAAGTGCTCTACAAATGTAGTTTAATAGCCTCGATTTGTGTGCGTATGTATATGTGTGTCTGTAAGTATGAATTTGATATTTTATAATAAATTTTTTAATCCTTCTTAGTTAGACATTTTAGTTGACTAGTGTTACTAATTTTTTGTTTGTATCTGTAGATTCATTCAAATGTTTGTTTGTTTAGTTTTTACACATGGATTTGGAGCAATTGAAGTTTTTGCAGTTTTGCACAGCTGGAAGATATTTAGCTGTTTGGTGTAGTTGGTAGTTTCATTATCACTGACAGTGTAGCTAAATTACATACCTGCAGTTTTGCTTTCCGTAAAATAATCTTTGAGTAACTAGCTCTGTAAATAAGCCGTTTGG
>MINK01177720.1:0-11482 GCA_001735545.1 Phormia regina
GAAACTATAAATATATTGTTTTTTTTAATACATTAATTACTATGCATTTCATTTCGAGGGGTGGCAAAGCACACCCGGTATTAGCTAGTATAAACATAAAAGACTTTTTTAAAAACTCGTTAGTAATTCAAATATTGATTATTTTTCTTTTTAAACAAAAGAAAAGCTTCGACGCAATGATCATCCTCATCAAAATGCAAAATCAGTTTTTAATAGAATTTAGAGAATATGCAATGAGTATAGTAAACCAAATCTTCTTAATACCAAAACAGACTTTAAAATGCTCCGATTACTCCGAATATTTTTCTTTAAGTCAACAATTTGATCAGGTAATGTTTACCACAGGTGTAAAGTGGATTGTCCCGAGAATAACGTTTTTCGAGATTTGGATGTAGGAACACTTCTCAAACGATGCGTATATGGGAAAAATATTTAAAAATTTTTTTAAAATTGGTCTGCAGTTCCCTACCAGCGATTTAAAAAAAATTGATTTTTTAATCGAAATGGTTATCAAAAAATTGGTAATTTTACGCTGGTTATGGAAAAAATATTTTGAAAAATGTTCCAGTGGGATTTTCTTTCCCTAGATGACTTTTTAAGGTATTTTGATGAAAAATTTTTTTAAAAAATATCTGGTAAATAACATATAGCAAACAGTTATTACTAAAAAGCATTTTTTTTTTTAAATTTCAGTCTTAAAAGGAACAAAATTATAAAGTTCTTATTTATTTTGTTAAAAAAAAAAAAAAAAAAAAACAATTTTTTTTGCATGATGTACTAAAGTGGCGAATTATTAACCAAGTTTTCTACGAATTTTTTTTTTTAATATTTTTTTCTATAATCGGCCTAGAATTACGAATTTTTGAGAGCCATTTCAAGACTAAACTCAATACTATTTTTTGGACGATGTACTATAATGGCGGATTATGGACCAAATTTTCTGCGATTTTTTTCTCTAAATATTTTTTCTATAATTGGCTTAGAATTACGATTTTTTTGATGTCCATTTCAAAGACTCAATACAGTTTTTTGGACGAAATATTCTAGACCCATGGCATTCAATCGCTTGAAGGGAACTGAGGATCAATTAAACAAATTAATATTTTTCCCATATTCGGCTAATATTTACGCATCGTTTGAGGGGTGTTACTACAAAATTTTTATCTATGGGACAGTCTAGTGTAAAGGGTATATATAAGTTTATCATTCCGTTTGTAATTTCCACAATTTGCGACGGAGAGATGAAATGATGTTTCTATTGAATTTGAAAAAAAAATCGATTCAAAGAAGGACGAAATATTAAAAAAAAAACTATTGCTATTGGCTTCGATCCTATTGGCTTCGTTTTTACGACGAAAGATCAGAAATTTTTTTCTGAATTTTGTGTAGAAGAAATAAACTTTATCGGTCCATTATTAACTGAGATATTGGCCGAAGTTTTCACTGAAAATTCGGCATTTTTTGCCATTTTTTGTTAAAAAACGTCAACTAAGTCGAACGAGTATTTACCGAGTTATATTCCAAAATGCGATATTATGATTTTTGCAGGTACTATTTGAGCTTTGCACTTCGTTTTTGCACAGATCGATCATAAATATTTTCCCAGATTTCGGTTTTTTAAATTTTATGATACTCTTTTTAGTTTGTTATTTTTCATTTTAATTACACAGGTCAACAAAATCGCCAATATCTTATTATATCTGTAAAATCACTGCAAAATTAATATTCCTTGGCCTTAATATAGTGTGGAAAGTTAAACTAAAGTTTTTCATTACGTCACATTTTGAAACAAAGAAAATGTTGTTTCCTGTGGAGGTTTTAGGTTATAAAATTTTATTGGTAATAGATAGAGGAAATTACTTAATCATGTTTTTTAGCCAACATATGGGTTTGAAAATTGTAAAAATCAACAATTTCTCGATTGATCCCCATAAAATCATGGTAAAGAGTGGGTGTAGAGGGGAAATTTGCATTTCATATAAAAATATATATTATATTCAGTTCAAAGAAAAATATCATTGTTGTAATTTTAACCTTTACTTTTGAGCATGTAGAGCTTTTTTGATAACTAATCTATTAGAGATTTGATAGTTTGTCCATCTATTTTTCTAATCTTCAATATTTTGGACACCTTTTTGTGATCTTCAATTTTCTTTTCACAAGTGCCCAATATATCTCCAAACAAATTGGAGTATTGACCTCTTTTGGTACAAAAACTATATTATTGTACGGTAATGGAATGATATCAACTCGTATCAAAAAATGTGGAGACATGATCTCTTATGAAAGAAAGAAGCTTGATTTGCAAACATTCCTTGATGGAAATTTCGATACTTATAGAGCTGATTGTAGCTAAAGACTTTCATATTTTGTTGCAACTACATAAAATATGTTATATCAGGAATTTGGAGTACTTTTCAATATGCTTTAAATTTTTTCTTGTCTTTCCAATTTTTTCTTCTCAAACCAGGTATCAATGGTCAAATTCACCTGATACTGTTTAATAACATTGGAACCAATTGGAAACTGTAGATATTAATTTTATTATCTAATTTCTTTTAGGACAAATATGTATTTATTATATATGAGTCAAATATTTTTCAAAGTTAACTAGATAAAAAAATAATATTAATTCCGAAAATAGTTATGAGATAAAAAGTGTGTTAAGATTTTTTCGAACGCACTCCTCAGAATATAGCAGGAAAGAATCATTGCATCAAATAGGAAAGAAAAATTGTTCGAATTATATGACAAATAGAAGCTTAAAAAAATCTATATTTTAAATAAATTTCTTATCTAAAAAACAATAGCATTACAAAGTCGATAGAAATTCGTAGAAGACCTCATTAAATAACTCCAGAAAAAGTTAGGAAAATTATTGTATTGACAAAAAGGAACTCTAAAAAAAAATTTATTCAAAACCCATAACTGTTGTTTACAAATTTTTAATATATAAAATAGAAAATATATAGTTCGATGACAAATTGAAGCAAATTAGTATCAACTTTTGTTAATGATTTAAACACAGACAAAATAACTAAAAAAGAAGAAAAGTCGATTTTAAACCCAAAAGTCGACTATTATTTTTTATCATTTTTAAATTTCATTTCAAAATTTTAAAATGAGCTTTAAAGTGGTCTTTTGAAAATAGACCATTAGAAACACACAGGTTCTAAAACTGTTCTCTAACGCTTCTATATCTCTAGTTCCTAATATGACAATTTCGAACAAATAACATTGATTAAAGAACTTGTTCTAGAACCGTTCCATAAAATGGGTGCTGGCTAGCTAACTCTTCTAGTGTCACCTCCAGACAATTTCAAACAAAAATCATAACGCCAAAGAAGAACAAGTACAGGGTATTTTCATGTGTTCTGGAACTGATTGTAGAACTAATATATTTTTTCCTGGGTTGTGGTTCACACAGGACAATTTTTCTTGCCGCAATTCTGGCCTCTCTCTCCTATAAACTAAGAATTGCGGGCTTATTTAATTTCATTGAAAAATATTTTCAAATATTTCAATGCATGAGTTTAAAAAAACTTTTTTACGGTCGCCCTTAGCTAAAATAGGCTAAGAGTATTTTATTCAAACACATACGGGGCAGAATCACACTTGATACTGAATGGTATCGTTTCCAATACGTATGTAATCGATTTTTCTCTGGGTGAACACCTAAAGTATAACTTTTCTGGATTCTGTTTAGATTCCGTCTGCCTGTTTATCTGTTGAAATCAGCATAGGACTCGTATTGAAAATGGGCAAATGGAATCGGTTAGTAAACAAAAAGTTTATGGGCTAAATACTAGAAACACAGGGTGTTCATTTTAGCTTCATTTCATAATGTTCTGCTGATATCTCATGTCCACCTCCTCTAATATATATTTTGAAAAAAAAATATGGCGGTATACAGAATCGGCTAAGATGGTTTGATGGTTTGATATCGCTTGCTATTCAACTATTCAGATCTTTCGAAACTGTTTTCTTTTTTTTCAAAGGAAAAATCGTGTAAATAGTTTCAAGCTTTGGTATTTTAGAACATTTTTGATAGAAAATAGTTCACATTCGGGAGGATCTGAACATATATTGAACTTTATTTTAAATTCAAAATCGTTTATTTTTGGAATTGGTGAAGATATCAATTTATTATTTTTTATTCAAGAGATCATTTTATACTTAAATATGAAAAAATATATAAAATCCGATAAAAGTATTGGGATATATATTTATTAGAAAATGGATCCATAATTTGCCAAATTCAGGTGGAGGCAATTTTGAAAACTATAAATAATATTCTCAAAAAAGTGAGAATATTATAAATATTTAAATAATAAAATAAGAAGATAAATAATTAAATAAAAACTTATAAAAATATTACAATAATCAATTTTTATCATTTATCTTGGAAAATACCGAACGAAAATGCACTGAATACTTTTTTAGTGGTAACTGCATCTGGAGAGTTCCTTATAAAAATTAAAATAATTTTACACCTTTAATTTTTTCGCATTTATTAATCAAGTATTTTTCTACATTAATAATATCCTTTACAAACTGACTACAAATGTATTTCATTTCTATTTAAAATTCAGCCTCATTTGGACCAAAAAAAAAGTGTACGAATATTTAGTAAAAAAAAACTAGGCAAAGTTTATATTTTAATTATGTTAATTTTTCATGTTTTTGTATTTCCTCGTTTAGTTTTTCTTTTCATTTTCGAAAATTTTCTAACACTTCTTCTTAAACGTTGGCCATGATGGTCTG
Source organism: Phormia regina (assembly GCA_001735545.1). Taxonomy (NCBI): domain Eukaryota; kingdom Metazoa; phylum Arthropoda; class Insecta; order Diptera; family Calliphoridae; genus Phormia; species Phormia regina. The sequence continues at coordinate 4,765 of MINK01177720.1, forward strand.
TTAGTGGTGGGTGGGTTGGTTGGTTGTTTAGTGATGGTGATGTTAATGTTAGTGTATGATGTTACTGATGGAGTGATAATGTTTTCTACAGCTCGTTTTGAGTTGAAATTAAACAAACCAAACATTTGCAGGCTTTCAATTTAATTACACTTTTCGTTTCATTTTCACTTTTTTTTTCACAGATTTTTGTGGGTTAGTTTTCATTGTAAAATTTTTGTTGATTTTTATTGTCCTTAAATTTTTTTTCACGTTTGTCTTTAAATTCATTTAAAGCAATTTTTCTTTTCGCTTTTAAACTTTTTGTATAAAATAATGAGATTTGCATTGTGTTATCGTTAATATAAGTAATAATATTAAAATTAATTTTATGATTTAATTCACCAGCTTTTTACTCTGCAGCCCTTCTTCATTGGTTTTGTTTGTACATATTTGTCGATGAGTGGAGATTTTTAAATCTTTTAAAATAAAATCTCCATGTTTTATGGTCTAGTGATTAAAACTGATTTTAATATTTAAATAGTTGCTGCTATTGTTGTTGTTGTTTTCATTATTGTTGGTTGCCTGCCCAAACATTTTTATATAATTTTTGGCCGCGTGCTTACATTTAGTTTTTACCAAAATTGTTTTTTTTTCTTTTTTTTTCTAAATTAAATTAATCTTTTTTTAGGGCGAAAAAAAAGCGAAATAAAAATGAAAATGTTGTTTTGCATAAATTATCTATGGTTTAAAATTTGTTTTTGGTGGGAATATATTTTATAAATTAACATATTTTTAAATACCCTACTTCAAGGTATAATTTGTTTCTTCTTAGATTGAGGGACAGGATGTTCGCAATTATCATTTATATGGATTCTCAATTGTCGGTAGTATTTTTGCAAAAAATAAATTGAAGACAATTTTCTTTTAACGAAACAATTAGGATAAATTTATCGTTTTTACAAAAATTTTGCGATAAATTTTCTTTTTTTTAGATGAAAAATTACCGTGATAAATTTCTTTTTAGAGAAAAATTTATCGATAAATTTTCTGTTTTAGATAAAATTTACGATAAATTTTCATTTTAGACAAAATTTACGATAAATTTTCTTTTTAGAGAAAATTTACGATAAATTCTCATTTTAGAGAAAATTTACGATAAATTCTCTTTTTAGAGAAAATTTACGATAAATTCTTTTTTTAGAGAAAATTGACGATATATTCTCATTTTAGAGAAAATTTGCAATAAATTCTCTTTTTAGGGAAAATTTACGATAAGAGAAAATTTACTTTTAGAAACAATTTACGATAAATTTTCATTTTATATATTTTTATTTTTATATTTTCTTTTTATAGTAGATTTTCGATAAATTTTCTTTGTATAAATTTTCGATAAATTTTCTTTCGATAAACTTATTTTTTATTTTATATTTTCGATAAAATTTTTTTTTATAGTAAATTTTGCGATTAATTTTTATTTTTGTCTTTATACCCAAGGGGGAAGATATCTCCCACGAAGGCTAAAGATTTCAGACCAATCAGTCTATTCTCCTTCTCGCTTAAAACCTTGAAGAGGATTATTCAACTACCAACAAACTGTACTACACATTCTTGTGGGCCATACTGAAAGATCACTTCATTATAAGGGTTATTCGCTGATAGCCTTCCTGGATATAGAATATGCTTTCAACAATGTCAAGCCCGACTCAGTTCTTGACGCTATGAGACGATTGAGGATTGACGCGATGATCATGTCCTTCATCGGCAATCTACTGATCTTTAGGTACATTGAACCAGAATAGCAACAAGAGAAACACCACAGGGTGGAGTATTGTCCCCATTGCCATGGAATCTGAATATTAATACTCCAGACCTGCTGTAAAAGTATTGCATATGCAGATGACGTGGTAGTGGTAACTTTTTAGGACTTATTCTTGATAGTAAACTAAACTGGAATCTGAATACTATTTCCAGAACCACAAAAGCAGCCTCTGCATTGTATTGCTGAAAAAAAAAGAAATTGGCCTAAACTGGGGACTGAACCCCAAAAACGCATATTGGTTATGCTACTGTGTGATCAAAACGATTTTATTTTTTGGACCAACTGTTTGGTGGCCAGCTTTGGAGAAAAGAAACCGGGAAGTAAAGTTAGAACTTTAATGAGGATGATGTTGATCATTATAACATGTGCTCTAACAACTATTCCATCAAAGGCACTGTCAACTATACTAAACTGGCTACCACCTGTTGAAGCTATAGAAAGATGGACTAAGGAATCCACCTGTGTAGAGTCCAGGAAAGTCTGGCCCGTGATGGAAGAGCAGCGAACAATTCAGTTGTTGAAGCTGCCAAGGACCCATCTAGGGAACATTATTGGTGTTATTACAGGTCACTGGCCCTTCAGAGCACATGTCGGAAGGCTGGAACTTCACTACAATGACTTTTGCAGGAGTTGTAAAGACGAGCAAGAAGAGAGACCACGGAACATCTTCTATGTCACTGTCCGTCCTTTGGGGAAAGGAATATTTGATCTGAGGATATTAATAGACAAATCCTGACTCTCTAGTGCTGAACCAAACTGGATCAACTCCTTTGTAGTGACCACAAAGTGGTTTGAAAGACCTAATGGTCAGAAAGATTAAGCCTTGACGCAGCGGTTGCTTTCTATGGTAACACAACGGGACCTTATTTTTGGATCTACGTGAGCTTAACCTAACTAAACTAACCTAAATTTTTGAGAAACTTTACAAATTTTCTTTTAATATTTTTAAAAATATAAAATTTTTGATAAATTTTTTTATAGTTGATTTTCGATCAGTTTTCTTTTTATAGTTGATTTTCGATAACTTTTCTTTTTTACAGGAAATTTACCATAAAATTTTCTTTTCATGGGAAATTTATTAGTTATATGATAAATTTTCTTTTTTTAGTAAAATTTCGATAAATTTTATTTTTATATTAAATTTTCGATAAATTTTCTTTCGTAACGAATTTTCGATAAATTTTCTTTCGTAACGAATTTTCGAAAAATTTTCTTTTCATAGCAAATTTTCGATAAATTTTCTTTCGTAACGAATTTTCGATAAATTTTCTTTTCATAGCAAATTTTCGATAAATTTTCCTTCGTAACGAATTTTCGATAAATTTTCTTTTCATAACAAATTTTCGATAAATTTTCCTTTCGTAACGAATTTTCAATAAATTTTCTTTTCACATCAAATTTTCCATAATTTTTCTTTTTATAGGAAATTTTTGATAAAATTTATTTTTATAACAAAATTTTCAATAAACTTGTTTATAGTAAATTTTCGATAAATTTTCTTTTCAAAGAAAATTTTTAATAAAGTTTCGTATAAAGTAGATTTTTGATAAATTTTCTTTTCAAAATAGATTTTCGATAAATTTTTTTTAAAATAGATTTTCGATAAATTTTCTTTTACGATAGATTTTATTTTTAAAAAATTAACTATAAATTTTTTTGTTTCCTTTTTATAGGAAATTATTAGTGCTTTTCTCAGTCCATTTCAACTCAAACAAATATCATATCATTAGTTTTGCTTAATTTCGATATAAGTATGTTTCTATATAATTTCCAAATAAGTTGCTATATATATGTATATATATATGTATTAAACTTGGTTTGGTTTTTCTATATATTTCATTATCATAATTGTCAAAATATAATTTGTTAGTTTTAGAGATTAAAATGGTAATTATAACTTAAAATGTGTTTGTATCGAAATGTAAAAGAGTTATAAATATTGGCTTAATTTTTTTTTCTGTTAAAAGTGTTGGCACACCAACACTACAAAATAGCCAACATTGTTACAATATATACTTAAGTATTATAGGATTTAAAAAAAAAAAAAAACTAAATTTGTATATTAAAATATTATAATAAACTAAAAATTAAAATAAAATAATATTATTGCTCTCCACACACAACATATGTTACAGAATTTATAAAAATTAAAAACAAAATAAAATTTAACAATAATAAAAAGATACGAATATAAAATGTGTGTGTATATGTGTGCTGTTTTATAAATTAAGCAATTTGCATAAATAATTTTGATAAATCTTTGTGAAATCAATAAAATATTGAGAATTTATCAAAGATTTAAAGCCGCTTTTGTTTTGCCAGTTTTTAAGATGGTCCAGTTAATTAAAAATACCATTTGTTTATTGTTTCTATTTTTTTTTTTTTTTTCTTATCTAAAACTATTCATTGCGATTAATGGGGGGACCAGTTAAATTTGTTTACAAAACACCTAAAGGCTCTACTGTTTTGATTCGTATTTGAAACAGTTAAGATAATAAACAAAGAAATATCATTAATTTATTAGAACAATCTTTTGATTTTTAATAATTCGTTTTAATGAAACAATAAATTAGTTTTGTTTGTTTTTCTTTAGAAATAACTATTTAGTATAATATTTTGTTGTCAATATAAAAATATTTTTTTAAAATTTGTGAGAAATACAAAGAATATGCAAATATTACAAATTGGTTTTCAATAAAAACTTTTTGCAAAGAAAAATAGTTCTTAAATATATAAAAATTTTTAGTGTTTTCAGCAATTGTCTCTGATAGTTTGTTAAATAAGTTTTAGAAAGAATCTATTAAGACCCACCAAATTACTCAAGTAGGGTAGAAGGGGATATTTTTCATTTTTATTAAATATAAAAATTTTCGAAAAGAAAAATATAATTGGCTCTGCCTCCCATCATATGGAAACTGAAAATTTCATAGATTGATGTATGAGATATTACTGATAAGAGAAAATCAATGAGTCATCAAAATAATGCTCCTCTATGACGTATTCAGAATTGCACTTAACGAACCAACATTTTTTTATTTGAGGTGCTGAATTTCAATCCATATTTTTAACTAATTTTTATTTTATAGCAAATTAACGATAAATTTTTTTAAGAGAAAATTAACGGTAAGTTTTTTTTTTTTTATAGAAATCACGATAAATTTTCTCTTTTGGGAAGTTTATGACTAATTTTCTTTTAGAAGGGTTTTCTCTCATTTTATAGAAAATTTACTATAAATTTTCTTTGTAGAGAAAATTTATAATAAATATTCTTTGTAGAGAAAATTTGCAATAAATTTTCTTTGTAGAGAAAATATACAATAAATATTCTTTGTAGAGAAAATTTAAAATAAATATTTTCTTTGTAGAGAAAACTTGAGATAATTTTTTTGTAGAGAAAATTTACGTTAAATATTTTCTTTGTAGTGAAAATTTACAATAAATTTTCTTTGAAGAGAAAATTTACGATGAATTTTTTTTTTGAAGAGAAAATTTATGATAAATATTCTTTGTAGAGATAATTTACGATAAATTTTCTTTTTATAGGAAATATACGATAAATTGTCTTTTTGTAGAAAATTTATGACCAATTTTCTTTTTTTTTTTTCTTTAGAAAATTTACGATAAATTTTCTTTTATGATAGAAAATTTTTTTATAAAAATTCTACGAAAAAATTTTCCTTTTTATTCAATTTTCGTTTTTAATTGAAAATTTACAATAAATTTTCTTTTTTTTACAAAATTTACGATAAATAGTCTTTACGAAAAATTTAATTATATTATAAAAATGAAGTGTATGTTTGTTTGTTTGTGCGTCAATCACGTCTTAACTGCGTCTTAACCGATTTTCACGAAATTTAGCATACAGATAGTTCCAGTGCCGGTTGATTATATGGGAACTTGGTTGGATGTTACGCCCACTTTATTAAATTTCTTTAAGGGCACTAAATATTTTCTATCACCTAATAACTATAGCGAAGCACACCGGATAGCTCGTAAATTTTTTTTTACAGATAATTTTCAATTGTCTTTATATAGACATTTTTCGATAATTTTTTTATAGAAAATGTTAGATCAATTATTTTTTCAAAGAAAATTTTGTATCAGTTTTCTTTTATAGAAAAAATGAAGTTCACGGTTTGGGAAACTTATCTAATATTTTTGAAAAAAAAAATAGCTTTGGAGAAACATAACTGTTTAATTACTACAAAATTCAGGTTCTTTCAGATATTTTTTATCGATTGTTGACTTTTTTGATTTCAAACGTTAATGTAGGAAAATATAAGATTTTTTTAAAGAAATCCCACGATTCCCGAAAAAAGTGATAAAAATTATTTTAAATTTGTCCCATGAAGTCCATATATCTTGTATTTGTGGAAAATTCAATTTTCAAGCTTTTTGGAATAAATTGGAGCTTTAGAAGCTGCATTTGTTTTACAGAACAGAAGTCAAAATTTTTATTTAAAATTGGTAACATTTAGGAGGATCTGTACTTAATCCTGTTGGACGTTTGGACTCGTTTTTAATCTAAAATCATATTTGAGAAGATGCCTTTCAAAAAAGTATAAAATTTTTATTATGTTATTAAACAAAATTTTATTTTAGAGAAGAAAGTGCGTAGACATTTTTTCATTGCAAATAACTTTAAAACTATAGCAAATAGAAACTTTGTCAGAGTTAATTTATTTTGAGAACAACTGTCGTCGGCATTGAAGAGTTTGTAGAGCCCCCTTTCCAATCTTAAAATTGCACAAATATAATCAACCCATTAAAAATTATAAATTTATTTTCAAAAATGTATAATTTTTTTTTTTTAATTTTTTCACTTATTAATAAGGAGTGCGATCGAAAAAATCTTAACACACATTTTGCCTCATAACTTTTTCCCTAAGTAATATTTAAAGTGATGGGCAGACTGTTCCA
>MINK01177723.1:442-10689 GCA_001735545.1 Phormia regina
AAAAAAAAAAAAAAAAAAAAAAATCGGAAGCTTTTTCAAAATTGTTTTCTAAATGAATGAAAAAAGACGGTCCATTAGTAGCTGAAATATCGATCAAAGGCGTTTTTTTTTGATTTCTTTTTTTGATTTCGTTTTCCAATAGATTCGCCATAAATATTTGTCTAATTAAAAAGAAATCCGTTGATAACCATCCGTCCACAACAGTAGTTTTGCATATTGTTGTTATTGTTTTAATGGGTAAAACAACAACAACAACAATAACCTACATCGAATTAGTTTTTTTTTTTAATTTTTGAAGCTTGAAGCTAATTAACTTGAAAGCTAATTTTTTCTAAGAGTTTTTTACTGGGAAATAAACTTAAATTGTTCCATTTGAAACTGAGATATCGACCAAAACGCATTTTTGGACTTAATGAGGCTTTTACATAAGCTTTGTAAGTAATTTTGAACCCAGTAAAAAAGCAATAAAGATCATTCCAAAAAGAACATTTTCNCCACTTCAAAAGTGGAATAAAGAACATATTTTGAACTTATTTGGAAGTTAATAATAATTACTTCCAAAAAAAGGAAAAACAAACGAATTTTCAGTGGGAAAAAAGGTTAAACAATTTTAAGGACATTTAAATGTTTTGCAATTATTAAGGCATTTGTATTATCTTTTAATAAGTCTTAAGCGGAATATTTGACAAAAAATATTTATGAACATAGTTTTAAGGGAAGTACTTCAAAAGCAATGAACAAGAAGTATAAAAGAAGAACATGCTAACAATGATAACCATAGATTAAAAACAACTTCTGCAGCTGTTTTGCAACACTAAGTACCTCCTTCCAATGGCAATAAAATATTAAATTTATGACTTTTTCAGTCACAAATATTTTTAATTATTGATTTTTTTTGGACTAAATAAATCGGTCCATAAATAATAGAGTTATATATAGCAAGAACTGGAATAATTTACTAAAAATACAAACAAACAAATATTGCAATAATGATTGCTATAACAGTTTAAATGTGTATAACTTGTAAAACATTAGATTAGTAGAAATGTGTAAATAATAAAGTATACTTCAGGGCGCATATTTTTTAATAATTAAAGTGATAAATTAATATTCGGCCCAGAACTTACTATCGTTTAAATTATAATTATTTTCTTTAATACAAATTAAAGCAATAAAAAAACTTAATAATTTAAAGTCTAAAAGTACCCCTTATAGAAAGAATTGTTCATTTAATTTTAAATAAAAATTTTATTCAAAATAAACAAAATATTATAGGTATATGTTTTTTAATAATATGTATTATTGAAAATTGAAATACATTTTACCTTTACAAATAGATAGTTTCGTTTGCGGCTAAAGGATATTGCTTGATGGTTTTTAGTTACAAGAGAAATAAATTATATTGAAATATTTTTCCTGCAATTAAAATATAGCATCATTATGTGTATTTAACACATTAAATAAATATAATTGTTGTGTATTTAATCATTATTTATAGTCGCATATTGATATTATTTGCATATAATTAATTAATGCATTATTGCAATTGTTTTATTTAAAAAGATACAACAATTTTTAATAACGAATCGTTTACAATAAATAATTATATAAAATGAAGAAGATATAAAATTAAAAACAATGTTATAACTTTAAATAAAATCAAATATTAAAAATTCTATTAAATTTAAAAGGTGACAAAAACGAGATCGTGTGCTGAATCTTTTACCATTTTACCGACAAATAAAATGTTCGCCTTAAAGTATGCTTTCATGTTTTCTCATTTATAAATCTACATTAAGTGACGAAAAAGATGTACGTGCTAAAAAATCCAAATTGGTCTCACAAATTATTGGCCAAAGAATTAAATATATGTTGGCAAACTGTTTCCAATCTTATTAAATAGTATCAGGGCAATTCGGCCATTGATAGGGAACATAGTTCGGGGAGAAAAGAGGTCTTCGTAATATTTTGAAGACAAGAAAAATGAAAGCATACTTAAAAGATTTGCAAACACATCTAGTAGAAAAGCACGCCTGTGAGCTCAGTACTTGGGCTATTAGGAGCAAAAAATTAGCTATACTCAGCAAAAACTTTGCTTTCCTGGTAAACTAGCAGGTATAATTGGAAATAAAAATAAACTACTTATTTTTTGTCTCAATAACTAGACGTCTTACTCAGTACACCATCTCTCACTTAATATTTAAAGCTAAAAAACTTGTTTTAGCATAAAATATATTTTTAAAACATTTTGTTAAAAAAAACCTTCTGGTTGCTAATCCTGCGCTCTAGACAACTGATCCATGTGATTGTAACTTACTCTACAATTATACTTATTTATGTAATGTAGAGAAGGCAAATAATAATGATGCCTACTTTCTAGGAAAGTACTTTAATAAGTAGTTGGTGGGCAGTGGAGTTAAAAATTTCCTAAAATAGTCCTGGTTTGGCAAGATTTATGTAGTTGCGGCAAAAGAAGCAAGTTATTTGTTACAGTGCGTTCCAAAAGTACCAAAAATACAACAAAGAATGGTGGAAAAAAAATTTTTCTTTCATAAGGGAGCACAATGGGTCTACAAAGTTTTGGTCCAATTTGGCATCATGTTATTACTTAAGAACGCTCTGAAATGGTACCAAAACCAAGAGAGGCCAATTCTCTAAATTATCCATAGCTAAGACCAGTGAAGAAATATTGGAAATATTAAATATTTTAAAAGAAGACTGCTCGAAAAATGTAGCTGAAACAACTATCAAATCTCAAATGAAACGGTTACCGGAAAAGGTCTATATGTTCATAAGTAGTGGTGAATAGAATAATAAATAGTTTTATTTATGATCTGTAGTATATTATTTATTAAACATAAAAATAATGAAACTGATATGATCAATCCTTTCCAAGTTTTTGAATTTTATGTATGATAAGATTTTTTCCAACGCACTCCTTAGTAATTTTTTTCTTTTAGTTTTTGAACCATAACTCAGTTGTTTATGAAGGAATTAGGATAATTCAAAAAATTAAATATGTAAAAAATTATTTATGACCGATTTATATATAAAATTTATATAAGAATTAAAATCTTTAGCTTAAACAAGAGATTTTGAAAAGGGCTTGAAATTTAATAATCAAATCAAAAAACAATTCTTAAATCGACAAAATTTGTGGAAAGACTTCTGCCCCGTGCACCGCCGGACTTACTTTACACTCATTTGCATTAAGTTTTCTTTGAGAAACATGATCTAGTCCGAAACGAAAAATCAATTTTATAAGTTAATAAATTATGACACCTTTTGGGAAAAAATAAATTTCTTTTAAAAACTTCAGACTTATAAATCTTATTATCGGATTCATATATTTATATGTTTCTTGAAGCAATATTATTTAGTATATATATTGAAAAACTTAAAGAAAAACTCAAATTAGAAAAAAATTAGTTTGAAAATGAGTCTAACATTTATTTCGACCTGAATAGCTCTTAAACTAAAAGAGATAACGTCACATGCAAACGTATTTTTGATAGAGATTTATTAGGACTGTTTTTATTTATTTTCTTTTTCCCTATCACAGATCTTTCATCAATCAAATTTAAAAATTTTCAACATACATTTGTTCCGAGGTAGACGTGATTCTAAATATTTCTCTGTGGCTTTTTTGTGATAACTTTAATATTAAAAACCTAAAAGTAAAGTACAAGAATTTTTAGCATATGTTTTAATAAATGCCTTTAAAAAGTGAAAAAAAAAATATCACTTGTGCGCAATACTCCTCCTGGGGCACATTTGCCAAACTGCTGGTGGGCCTATTTAACTATAATAAGTTGTAATCAGATCAGATAAAGACTCCCTAGTGATAGATGTATTCAAATAAAAATTATTTACTGATTTTTCCGTGAAAAGATTTGGGTCGCTATTTTTAATAGAATTTTGATTTGTATTACATTAAACTCAATTCATATTCATTTTAGAGTGTTTTTCATATATAGGAAAATTATTCTGCCTGGCGAATCTATCCCATGGGATGGGGGTGTTTTGACTTTTTGGGTCACTTCACAAACTCACAATAAAAATAACTTAACATGAAGATAGTTAGGATCAAAAGGCTTAAATATAAGTCAACATTTTAAGGGTTTTTATTTCTAAAGAAAGTTTATTGCTAACGTGCACCGTTAGCAATTAATATACTAACAAACTACTGGACTAAAAATATTGGCTTAATGTTTTTAGAATTAAACAAAATTATAAAATTAACTAAATGGTTGGAGAATTAACTTATTAATTGTAGAATTAACTTTGGATTTTTCATATAAGTGATTTTATCCAAAAATATTTAATTAGAGAACCATATTAAAATTTTGTTTGTAGGTAATCATTAAATTATAAAATAGAAACATTATTGTTGCTAACATGAACAGGTTATTATTTAAATCAATGAAAAATTGCTATATAATCATTGAATAGTTGTGGTGATCATGTTGTAACCATGTTTTTTCTCTGCATGTATACATTTTATTATAATTCTTTTTTTTTTTTCATTTTTCTACAATTTGACTTTTGCAATGATTTATACTTATTTAATTTGTAAAAGTCTAACTCTTTATATTTCAATTTATTCATTTATTACAAAGAAAATATAATAATAAAGTATAGCAATATCTAAAATAAAGGATATCCTATAAATAAATTCTAAAAAAAATTGCTAAATAAAAAGAAAATTATTTGTAAGAAAATTCAATGTAACTGATAGCTATAAAGTATTTGCTATTTGCAAAATTTCAAAGAGTTTCTTTTATTTTATATAAGAAAAATATAAAATGCAGTTTTTTCTTTTATTATTATTCTTTTTCTAAGCCACATAATATTGTTTGTTTGTTTGTGAAAATTTAATCAAATTTTTATTTTATTTAGAATATACCTGAAGGAAACATGTGTAGAATAATAGCAGCAATTGTTTTCTTGTTTTTTTGTAATGTTTATTTGAAACTAAGTAGAGTTTGACACATGTTTTTATTTGAAAATAAAAAAAGAAAGAAAAACTAAAAAAAACATTGACATATTTTAGGTATTTTCCAATTTACGTAGAAGACAAATGTTTATACACGACTAAATTCGACAGGCGAATAAACAAAAATAGAAATAAATAAAATTTGTTTTGTAATACTAATGTGTTTAGAATGGAAAAGATATATTATGGCTGAATATGAAAATGTTTAAAATATTCGTAATGAGATTGAAAATAGTGAATCCCAATGGTTTCAAAAAGCATATTTTATGGAAATAATTCTGTAACAATTGAACTATTAAAGATATCTCAATAAAATTTCCCAGGGACCCTCTTAAGTTCAGGGTAGTAGTGAGTGGCTCCCCAAATTTAACCATCTACAGTATTAAATATTAAAAAATACAGAAAATAAATTTAATATATAGATAGTGTTTGTAAATCTCTACTAAATGGGTTATCTCTTTTAGTTTGAGAGATATTCGGGTAAAAATAATTTTTTATCTCATTTTTATTTTTTTAACTTGGCGGGCTTAATATTGCCCATAAACTTCATTAATATTCGCCAGATTTTCCATTAAATTCTAAATAATATTACTGCAAAAATCATATAAATATAAGAAACTGTTAAAAAGTTATATTAAAAAGGATATTGATTTTGTCATTCTGTGTATAAGATATAGAGAAAATTATTTAAGACCTCATAAAGTACATGTTTTCTGCATTCTGGAACCTAGGGAAACGAAATTTCAAATATTTATCTTATATAAGCTCTGTTACGTATTTGAAATGAACAAAAAATGGACAAAATACTAGAAACTCATACTTTTTTGCTGATATCTCTAAAACAATAGCATGATAACGAAATTTTGTACTGATAGGACCGGGGTCATTCCGTGTGTAACATATAGAGAAAATCATTTAAAATCTCATAAAGTATATATTTTTTGAGTCCTGGTTCGAGTCTGAGTTGATGTAGCTATGTCCGTCTGTTGAAATCAAGATAGGTTTCGAACGGGCCAACCTAGGGGGACAAAATTTGGCTCAAATATTTATCTTATATAAGCCCGGGTTCACACACAGCAATTTTTCTTGCCGCAATTCTGAGTTTATAGGAGAGAGAGGAGAAAACATTACTAAACATTTACATTCTCTTTACCTCTCTCGTCTACAAAGTCAGAATTGCAGCAAGAAAAATTGCTGTGTGTGAACCCCGACTAAGGTTTATTTGCTATTGCAACTAGGAAAAATTGGTTAATAAACAAAAATGTTATAGGCAAAACACTAGAGACGCAGGATGTCTCTTAAATGAAGCTACATATTTCATTCTCTTCTGGTTATTTTTCTTAAAAAAAAGCATCTTCGATTGCAATGGAATCGCGACCCACTACAACTTTAAAAGTTAAAGGAAATATTATGTAAAGATAAAATAATTAAGAAAATATTACAAAAATTTTCGAAATTAGTTTTGTTCGATTTTGTGCATTCTCTGCCTCCACGCAAAATCGATTCATTAGTTTAATGGAACAAAAATAATTCCTCTTAAAGCTTTATGATGATGAGAAACAGTTTACGGAGCCAATAAGCTGATAAATTTCGTTATATTTCAACTTTTGATATAAATTAAATTGAACACATGGGTTATATATTATTTATAAAGCTCATAAATTTCTTTGTGAAATAAATGTTTTGTATAATCAGAACTCTAAGCCGCACTCTTCCAGCAAATGTTAACAATTTTATTCTACAGGTTATTATTCAATGATTAAAATTGTAAAAGGGCATTGAAGCTAATATATAAAGTAGTTGGAAGTTTGGATCTGTAATTTTGCAAGTTTAATTTCTTTTATATATATATTCCAGTTAGGGTTGCCAGTTGGGCTGTTAAAATACAATTTCCAGTTAAAATACAATTTGTCCAGCTAATTAAAATAAGAGTTTTAATCCCGAATACTTGATTTTAAACTTTAATAATAATTAATTCAAACTGAAGAATAAAAATTATAACCGAGGGTCTACAATTTCTGTAATTTTTTTTAATATTATTATTATTATTATTATTTATTAAAATGGTAAAATATACTTGTATTTGCTTCTGTTTTTGGGGTACTCAATACTGTAATGTAATTACTCAATACCTTCATATATTAATGTTTATCATTATTCGAATGGATGGAAAAATAATTTCTGAATAACTCTTCAGCGTCAAATATTGAATGAATATTATAATTCGCTAAAAAAAATTACAAAGAACAAATGGTGATATATTCTATAATTATTAAATATATTGAAAAATTATATCATCTTTAAAAAACTACATTTACCAAGTTTTAAATTGAAAAATATAATTAAATCTCAATATTTTCAAATACAAATCATAAGTAATATAAAAAATGTTTTTTTTTAAATATCATATTCCTAATAATGTGCAAAAATATTTGTTTAAAAAATTTCCAGGTTTTTTTACCAAAATCTAGCTTTTTTATCCCGAATGTCTAGCTTCTTATGAATCTGGCAACTCTAATTCCAGTATTTCCAACCATTTGTATTCGTTTTTTCTTTACATACTTACTGAAAGATATCTTCACAGAAATGATTTTAATATAGAAAAAAAAAATCGAATAACCCAACCGGCCAAGGTACACATCCTATTGCATTTCATCCACTTTACATTAAAATATATAATATATATGTCAAACTTTTCATAAATACAGTATGCAAACGCAATGCAGTTTAGAAACCTATATATGGGACTTCGAAAAAATGTAGATTTTATAGTTGAAAATGTGAACATATCACTTTATCACTAATATACTCCGTTAATATCACAATAATCAATATGAATCAGTTTTTACAACATTTGGTTGTTACATACTGTTATAACAGTTATTTTCCTCTTTCGATTTTTTAAATAGATTTAGACTTTAATTGGAATTTTTATTTAAAATTTCCACATAATATTTTTATTAAAAAATTGTGTGTTTATGAATAATTTCCCAGGAATGTCCTTACGGACCCCTATTTGAGAACCGTTGATCTAAGCGATCCACCCAATTCCCATATGACGAAAAATGTTTAAAAGTTAATAAGGGAGGATTCGTATTCGGTTGATTCGAATATAAAATTAACGCTTGCCTTTTTGTATAATAGAAAATAAATACATATATCAATATTAAATATATCTTTTTAAACTACATGAGTTATAAATTTTAAAATTATTATGAAAAAAAAAATAATAAATAAATAAAAGAAGGTGATGTATTGCAAACAAAAATGTTTTTTTTTCTTTACTTCCTTTAGGGGTTTTGTTGTAAGCTTTTCTAAGGAATTGTGCACAATACTTAATCTTTTACAATAAATATTACTATATAAACTAAGAGAACAAAAGGAAATATAAATATTCATAAGAATATGTTTATTGTTATAAAACAATAGAATTCATAACACAGTTTCCTAGGAAAATTCAAAATATATAAAATCTAGACTTAAATATTTGAAATTGTTGTTATAACAAAAAGGAAATGGCGTTTTAACCAAATAGTCATAAGAAAATTGATGTATATATTTATACTATTTCTAGTATTTTACTATTGCTTTTGCTATGGTTTCTTGCTACTCCTGTTCTTATTGTTACTGTCATTTTATTTTCCACAATATGAAAAACTAACTAAGATAGATGCTGGCTGTGAGATGTCACAAACTTCCAAGTAGAATATTTTTTTCAGGTTTTAGTTTGTGTGTAAATATTTTTGCTACTGTGGTAAATACTTATGTAGGAAATTTTCTTTCTGTTATACCATGTTTTTCTTGGGAACACTTGTTTTTTGGTGTATTTTGTTTTCTTTGGCATTTTTCCAATATTTGTATTTAAGTAAAATTGTATAAGTAACATGAGAGTACATGAGAGGCAAAAGGGGCCATAGACATTAGTGACACCTTTTAGCAAAGACTTTATTGTTATCGGACAAATATAAAAAAATAAGAAAAGAAAAAACATTGGTTGTTTATACAATTCACACGTGGATTTTTTGTTAAAGAGTGGTTTTTCTAAATTTTAATAAAAACATTCTTAGCAATTTAAATAATTTGTTATTTTATTTATTTATTTAGAATTTGCTTAAAGAAAGAATAGACCAAAGAAAATTAAATTCTCTGTGCTTTAATTGTTATTATAATTCACAACTTTTGTGTTTTGTTTAAAGAAGAAATAAACACATTTTTGTTTGCTTATCAGTGTATTTATACTTAGTTGTAGCACAGTGGTTTCAAAACATTTTTTTTTTAATAATTCCATAACTTGTACCAAAGGAAATATCTTAATAAAACTTCACATGTTCAAAGATGTGATAACGGTGATTCATAGATCCCACAAGATTCGCACATACCTCGGGCAGAATTGAGTACCAGATTTCTTGAATTTTTTCCCACAACTTTTGCTTATTTTTTTTATTTAAAGCTACCAATTTTATTATTGAGGAGATGCTCAATGGGACATGATTGGGACGCCCACAAAATTACAGGCACCTCATTCTGCTGAAACCACGTTTTGATGCTTTTAGCGGAATGCTTGGGATCATTATCCTGCATGAATTCCCATTTTTGGACCAACTCCAGAGGGCGAAAAACACCAAAAAGAATCATCACCGTTTCGTCTGACCATAGTACGTTTTTTTGTTCGTCTGACCATAGTTCGTTGTTCCAGTTATTACGACACAGGTGTTGCCTGGCAAATTCCAAATTTTTTTATTTGTTTTTCTTGCTCAACAGTGTGTTCCATTAATTCAATTTCCTGCAGCCTATTTTTTATTTGTCGACTTGTCGCTGAAGCATACAATTCATTTTTAAGCCAACTTAATGACATAAAGGGTTATTTTTGGAAGGCTTTCTACCTCTAGTTTCATGACTTTTTTCGTATGAATGGCATTGAATATTTTAGTTTCGGAACACTTTATTATCTGTGCAATTTTTAAAATTGATAACCCGTTCAGATTCCGTACAATGAACACTACGACCCATTTTTGAAATTTATTTACCGAAGACATAAATCATAAACACGAAACCAATATAATTAAATGAATTTTACAACTGAGTTGTTTAATTTTGCATCAAAATTTAATAAAAATGTTCAAGAAAAAATAAAATAAAAAATAAATTTTGGTACGAATTTTTTTCCTTCACGAATTTTTATTTCATTCAATCATCTACTTGATTGATGTAATTAATTTATTAATTGGGGATTTTTTTCAGTTTTGTGATT
>MINK01177730.1:0-21658 GCA_001735545.1 Phormia regina
TATATATATATATATATATATATATATATATATATATTTCTAACAAGAGTTTAGATATTTCCTCCCCAAATTGCGAAAACATATAAATAAATACATCTTTCCATTCACTTCATTTTATGTCTGTTGGGCTATAACACACACACATGCATTTTAAGCATAAAAGGCCACAACATTTATGCATGTGTGTACATACACAAAAAACTTACACTAACATACATTTTATAATGGTACGTTTATATGCCAGTTACAATAATCCATTTTCAATTGAGTTTAATTGAAAAATATCTTTCATGTTATAAATTAATCGACGTTGCTTTGTTATTACCACTGCTACATAGTTCTAGTGCCAGTGCCGCAGTTACTTGCCACAACCACAACAGCGGAAGCTAAATATAAAAGAAAAAGAAAAATGAAGTAATATTAAACCTACAGCACAGTGTGACATTTAATCAATATGAATTTTAGGATCACAGTGAAACCCAGGTGGAAAAGATAAAGTACTATCATCAAAATACTCTTTGGAAGTGGCCACGTAGTACGCTTTATTCTCTAATCACGTATAAATTTTAAATAAATAAATAAATAAATAAATAAATAAATAAATAAATAAATAAATAAATAAATAAGCAAAAAATGCAATATTAATCAAATTACATTCATATGAGTTATTACCTGATTACCCAGATCACTCATACGTACAAGTAAGACACAGATATTAATTGTGTGGTAAATATATTTATAATTTGTTTTACCCACTGTATAGTTCTTTTAAGAACTAAAAGAAAATAAGTGTATTTTTTACAAATACATTTACGTACAAGTATACATAAAATTGTGTATATAAGTAATGTTGTATGTGTAAATTTGTAAAAGGAAATATTCAATTGCAAGTAATAAGAACCTGAAAATGACTGAACAAAGAACAAATGTAAGAAAGTATGAAAGTACAATTGTTAATGAATATGTGTAAGCGAACATTATTTGAACATTCATTACCGACAATTCTACAATACAATAAATATGAATACAATAGTAATGTGTTAAAATCGCAACGGAAATGTAACTTATTGTATCGTACATACATATACATATGTATATATATATATTTATAATTCATATAAATGTATTTCTCTATACAGTAGTAATGTGGTTATTGTATAAATATGTTTAACCCTACGATTGAAGGTAACCTTTAACCAATTGAATTTTAACACCTATAACATTGATCAAAAATACATACACATCGATAAGAAACAATAAAATGTAAACTAGTAGTATTAAAGAGTAATCGATTATAATTATATAAAATATTAAACTATATAATTTAGAAACTAACTAATGGAAGTAGTGAGTTGTTCTCAAAAAATTTAATCTTTGAATGGAAAATCTAATAAGAAGTGCTTTCAATTTTAATTAGTTTTATAATTTTTAATTAACAAATTTTTTGAATTAAAATTTATCGAATACGTTAAAGTTCTAGAATTTACAATAAAATTGTAGATGTTGTTGTCACTAGTAATATAAGCTGATGTAATTTTGTATGTTTGACATACTTTACAATTCAGTTATAATAAACATTGTGATTTAAAGTGTAAATAAAAATCTGTATTTGAATTTAAAAGCCATTTAAACCAACATTTTTTATTATTGCAAATTGAAAAGAAACACACATGTTTACTTAAAGGGGGTAAACCAATATTTTGGAAGTGAAATAACGTAACATTTGCTATTAGAAGTGGAATTTTGATACCAAAAAATTATTTAAAATAATATTTGATAACGTAATTATAAATCCATTTTCAATTTAAACAAATTAAACAAATATGTATATTTCATTCAACACAATTTTTAAGTTAAAATGAGAGTTAAAATGAGGTTTTTCATTATAGTTTCAGAACAGAACAATTAAGAATGATATTTTCCAATTCAAATTTTGTAAATATCATTTATAAATTCCTATAGAAAAAATCCAAAATATTCAAAATTACTATTTAAATTAAAATTTACATTTTTCATATAAATTTCAGAACTGATCAATTGAAAATTATGAAAATTATTTATGAGTTTTTGAAAATACCAAATTTAAATTGGAATTTTAACTCTCATTTTAATTTAAAATTGGTGTTGAAATTCAGAAAAATACAATTAATATTATTCTTCTAATCTTCAATGCTAAATTTTAATATGTAATGTTTAATTTTATTTTTATTTTTAACTTTTGATTTAAAATTTAAATATAGATACTTTCTAAATTTAAACATATATACTTATTTTAAATTGTTCTTATCTAAATTGTTCATTTCTGAATTCTAACCCAGCAAAAACTTTGCTGGGCATGTAATGAGTTACGAAGCTAATATAATGGCTCTTCACTACATACACATTAGATGAATAACTCATTATTTTAACACGGTAATGTCATTAGAGGCAACTACTTGCTATATATTATTACTGGTAGACATTTTAGAAAATCATTAGAAGTCTTATAAGAACTAATTATTTTGAAGCTATTCAATAACTTATTAATTTCAAAGTATAGAAGAAATCATTATTAGCCAAATGAATAGTAACTAGTTATATTATCGGTTACAAATAAGTACTAAAATGTAGAAAAATTAAAATTTAATAATGTTAAAATTCAAGATTATAATTTGAAATTAAATTTTTATTTGAGATAGACAAATAAGTAATTAATATATTTTCATATATTACCCATGTCATTTCATAAAAAGATTGATAAAAAAATATAATTTCCAAAAATTTGATCTATATTAATTGATTACATATCAAGTTAAAAGTAAATAGTTGCTAATTTACTTTTATGTAATGCAGACAGTACGTTGTTATCATTGAAAAGTAACTGCATTCGTAACTACATGTCATTACCAAGTATTTGCTGGGAATTTTTAATTGATTTTTTTCAGAATTTCATATAGAAATTCTAATTTTAAAATTTTCATTATGTCTTTTTTTCAAAATTTTCTTTTAATTTGTATTTATGTAATTTAATGAACAACTTGTCACATATAGGGTTAAGTTCGTAAGTTAAAATTATAAACAGTCATATTTGCCAGTCTTGTCTCTTACATAGTTACAGGGGTTAATACATAATTGTTTTGAAGGCAATTAAATAATTAGTATTCGAGGAATAAAATACATAAGTACGTGGGCAATTCACTTAATGAGCATTACTTCCGTCAGTAATTACTATTTTTGTGTATTTAAGGAATCCCATTATTGTTATTCTTCACTTATAAATATGTCGAATGATTTTTACACTTCATAAGAAACCGAATTAAACTTTTATTAAGACTATTTTAGTACTTGATTTATTCTAATTTAATTCAATCATATTCATTTTAATTGGTTAATTTTAATCGTATATCAATAATGAACTACATCGCCCTTTTAAACAAATATAAAGAAAACATTTAATTAAACTTAGTTTTGTAAAGTCCAAAAGTTGTTTTAAATTCGCGATTTGCATTTACATGGATTTGCTATGTGAATTATCAATACCCAGCAAAAAATGGTGCTTACTTGGAAGCAATAGCATTGCTTACATAAGCGATATATTAGTTTTTTTGTTAAATAAAGTTTCAAGAATCTAATACAGTAATTATGGTCTGCACAAAAAACATCTTCCACCATAGTCTCCGAAGAATCAAAAAAATCACATTCTATTACTTCTAAGCGGCTCATCTCGAACAAACAATCATGCATCATAAATGCGCTCCAGTAATGTTATTATTATAAAAGTCTTTCTGCAATTGTGAGAATATAATATAAGCAGTGCTAAAGCGCCATTTATAATGCATGGATTTTTGTTCGAGATGAGCCGCTAGAAGCAATGAATGGCCAATTGCTATATCGCAGCACTACTGTAAGGGAAAATGTATTTTGAACATCATCTATAACTAGCTCTATTCATTTTCGGAGCTTTATGCAATTAAGTAAGCAATATGTTGCTTCCGTTATTGTATGGCATTACAAGTCAGTAAATTTTTTTTGCGCTACCTTCTTAAAATTCTTAAAACAAAATCTACGTCCAAATAAATGGTTTATTAAAGTAATTTTAAACAAAAAGTGTTGAAATTTACTTTTTAATGAAAATACTAATTATTAAATGAAAAAAATAAAATGATAAGGAAATTGATTTACACACGCGATTAAAATGAGAGACAAATTTCGAAAAATTTAAAAATAGAATTAGGAACTAGGGTATCCAATCGATTAACCGTAATCTAGTTGTTTGATGTATCAATTTATTAATTTTTATTTAAATTCCAAATTTATTCAACATCATTTCTAAATTGGATAATTTCCAGCAAACACAAATACAATAGATTTTTACTCCCAAAGTATAATTACACACTTAATGTCTTGTGCTAAATAAAAGTGTCAATAAGACATGACTTTCTTATCACTAAAAAGGTATCAAAAATGAAACATTTATTGGAATCATCCAATTTTGTACTATTTCCGGATCCCATGTTTAGATTATTACATACTTCTCTGAATATTATTTTTCACTAGGACATTTTATTTAACAAAATCCGACATTGAAAGATTACAATTTTATAAATTCTTTAACTTATGACAATATTATTTCCCTTGGATCCTGCAAGGATAATAAGGCTATGAACATGACATTATATTTATAACAAGATATAATTCTGACACAGAAAATAAGAAAAGTTAAAAATACTGATTTATTAAACTTGAATTTGAATATTTATAATATTATACGTAAAGTCCATTTTTTTTAAACAAATTGATGATAGATCTATTAAGATAGACCCCATATTATCTACATTAAGTTTTTAAATAACTATTTCAATAAATTAAAATTTTATAAGCAGTATTATTTATATGTCTAATACGTATTACAAAAACAATTCGGTTAATTGAATAATTTGGCATTAATCGGTTATTAACCGATAAACTTAAAATCTCAAATAATTATTTGTGAAAGTTAAAGTTAGTTTATTGAGCCTTTTTTATAACAATAATTGATCATAAAATTAAAAATAATTAGGCAATATTTAAGATTATAATGTATTGTCTTAACTTAACTTAAACTTAACTATATTATAAATAAAAATATAATAATTTTAGATATATGAAAAATGCTCTTGCTCCCGAAGCTAACTGTGTCATGATGGTCTAATATCTCTTATAAAATAAAATAGACTTAAAATTAATACTTACATCTTAAAAACAAACCTACAGAATAAATACAGCTAACCTCTGTAAGTGCCAGGATATGTCTTTTTAAAAAAAATCCGGTGAAGAGTTTGCTAAATCATAAACAATTTTTACAAAATGTAAACCAAAAGGAGATAGATGTCCAACTGTAGTCTCTTTGAGAAGTAATTATCTTTTTAAAAAGAATATTTTCGTGCAATATCAATATGTTAATATAATTTTTAATTAAATCAATTACATTAAAACTCAAGGGAGTTACTTTTGATTCTTTATATATTGTTATGTTAGAATATCTTTTACAACTCGAAATAAAGTTCTTTGAAATGTATGATCGTAATACAGATCTGTAAAAAATTTCAAATTTTTTCATAAAAGTGGGTGAAAAAAAAACTTGGAAAACCGTACAATAACTCGGGTCTCAAACAAATTGCCTCACTTTTAGAGGCATTCATTTTTATTCCCCAAAAATCATAGAATTCTTTTCTTTACCTAAATGTCTAGACAAAATTTGAAGAGCTTTTAATGGAGACTCATGATGAGCATAAAGTAATGAATCATCTGCATAAAGAATACCAGAAGAATTTAAATAATTATGAGGAAAATCGTAAATAAAAATAATATAGACCCTTGAGACACTCCACATGAAACTTGACCAAAATTAGATAAAGTATTATTCAGTTCTATACAAAAACGTATATTATTAAAAGAGCTTCTAAAAAGTTTTATTATGTGAGAATTAAATCCAACGTTCATTCATTCATTTTAAAAAGTATACTACTATAATATGCTCTATCAAAAGCTTTTTCTACATCAAGAGAAACTGCAACAGTACAAAAATGTTGTCTTAATTTACAAATAACATCATTTTGAAACTTTGAAAGAGCATCAACCGTAGAATGTCCCTTTTTAAAACCAAATTGTAAATTTAATACGTAATTATTATTTAAACCAATATCCATTTTTCCCTCAAATTTGAAAGAAGAGAAATAGGCCTAAGATTGTTTATTTGTTTATTTTCCAGGAGTCTGGAAAATATGCATAATTTAAACAATTATTAAAAATTATAATTAAAAACTCAAAAGCTTTAATGGGGAATTTTTTAATTAAAAAATTTGAAATTTTATCTATACCAGCAGACTTTTTATTATTCAGATCCTGTGAAAAATTTATGATATTATCCAGATTTATAAATCTACAACAATTTAGATTATTCAGAGCAGAAAAACTTATATCGAAATTATGTAAAACATTAAAGTCCAAAGAAGACATGTAAGAATCTATTTCTGGGGTGTTCCTATCTAAAAAATGTCTACTATAAACACTAGAAAAATGATTTTTTAATGTACTTAATTTAGTATTTTCATCATCAATAAATAAACCATTAACAGATAAATCTCCTAATGCAGTTTTACGTTTATATCCCAAAAAACTATAAATTTGTTTATGTGCAAGAGGACCAGGTTTAATTTTCTTAAGTTTTTCACTAAAATTATGTATATTTTCCTTACTAACTCGTTCCTTTATCAAAATATTTAAAAGTTAAATTTGCTTAGAAAGTAGCTTGTATTGATTGTTATTTCTGTTTAATGTTCTATTATAAATCTTTCTTAATTCTTTTTGCCAATTATATTTAATTTTGATTAATTTTTTAACAAAATCTGAACTTTCAAATTTTCTAAATTTAAATTCAGTTTTCCTAGTATGCATATCGTTGCAAGTTTTTACAGTAGAAGTAAATTCATTAATATTAATATAAGTATCTTTATATGAAATAAATGAATTTGGTTGTTTTAATATAAAATCAAACTCCAATAATTTTAAATTTAAAATCAGAGGAGAATGATCTGAAAATGTAGTCAACAACGTTAGAACTTAAAACAAAATGATCTAAAAATGAACGCCCATTTGGAAACGAAGGAATATTGTTACAAATTCTTACAAATGAATGTGTGTTAATATTTAGCCAATTAGAAAATGTATTACCGTTTAAATTGTTAAAAGTATCCCCCCATAAAACCTTTTTATAATTAAAATCTCCACCTATTATCAAAGCATCAAAATCTTTAGAGAAATTTGAAATGTATTGTAAACCTTGAGGTTGGTTTTGGATTTGGAGTTGCAAGGAATATAAATTGATCCAACTAAGATTTTTTTAACCAAATTATTAACGTTAATGTGGATCTCAATAAAAACATTTGGGAAAGATAAACTGGATAATCTAATCTTAAAAATTATTTTTTTTAATAACAATGCCAACACGTTGTCATGAGTGATCTCTTATAAAATAAAAATTATCAAAATAAACTTTATGATTTGATTTTAAATGAGTTTCCTGAATGAAAGCGAAGTCAATACTATTATAGTTCAATAAATTAGACAAATCAATTCTTCTACTTCTTTCTACAAGCGATCTAACATTAAATGTTAACATTTTCTAAACCTTATAGACCATACGTAGATAAAACTTCCTGTAAAAGACTTTTACATTCAGATATTGCCTGAGATTTTGACATTTCTTTAAATTTTTTAAGAAATTCATTATTCTGAATTTTTAAAAATTCATCCACTATGTTTGGTTTATTAGAAGCGTCATTATTAAAATGACTTGCAAATGAGCGAATAGGGTTTATAAAACTTGAATTAAAAGCAAAGGAGACATTATTAGAAACCTGATTTCTCTTTTCTTTGGATATATCAGAGATTTTTTAAAGGAAGGGCAACCACGCCAATTAGCTGGATGACAAATGTTTGACATTTAAAACGAAAAGGTTGGTCATTGATATTTGAAGTTTGTAAACATTTACCAGGTTCATGATTAGAAGAGCATTTAACACAAGCTTATGAGCGATTGCAATTTTTAGACATATGACCAAAATTTTGACATCGATGACATTGAACAACTTTTTGATTTCGTCTTGGTTTTTCCCAAGTTATTACCTGGTTTAATAAAAAACGAATATTAGATAAATCACTTAATTGTCTACCTTCCTTAAGAGTAATCAAAAATAATCCTGTTTCTATATTTTAATTTTTTTTAGAAAAAGAAGTTTTAAATTTTGAAACCGATTGAACTGTATCGGGTACTAATTTGATTCAATTCAAGAACTCTATTTCAGAATTGTAATAAAGTCCCTCGTAACAACTAATCATCCCTATTAATGTAAGTCGTTGTCGCGTCGTCGTCTAATTCGTAGTCGTTGTCAACTTTAAGTCGACATCGACATCACCTCGACAGCGTAAATCGTATTTCCTAAATATTATTGGCGTGACGTCGACTTGTTATCGATAATTTAAGAGGAGAATAAATACCTCTCCCAAATATTTTGTGACAATTATATATTTTATTGTATTTTTATTATACAACAATGTGTATTTTTGCAAATAATATATAAGTGTATATAAATATATTAAGTGTATTTTTGTTTTTGTTTAATACTTTTGCTAAAAAGATGTGGAAGTGTTTAACATGATTTTAATGCATGTTCAAAGTGATTTTCAGAAGAAGGGTTCATATCCGGAGCTATGGTCATATTATGGGACGACCCTTTACGAAAATTGGGCATACACGATACTATAAAAACTTATTTGCTGATAAATTTCATTAAAATATTCTAATTTTAGAGTATTTATGAGGTTAAAAACTGTATGGAAACCAGGTGAAATATTGGTTTGGCCATAAGCAAATTCAAGAGTCCTTCGTCATTGTGTTATAAAGCATATGTACAAAATCTCATCAATTTATCTTCAAAATTACGACCAGTACATTGCGCTTGGCTGCCAGCCGACCAGGTGAAAAAAACGGACATGGAAAAATCGACTCAGAAAGTGATTCTGAGTCAGATGGTATACATTAAAATTGGAATGGTAGGATTTCTTCTCTGCGGTAAATAATTTACACAAACGCATAATACCATAACCACTTATGGTGCAGTAGGGAATAAATATAAGGATACACAACATATTTTAAATAAAGAAATAATTATACCTCATTCTTAAAATTATGTCTTTTCCTTCACTTTGCCAACTTTAATCCTGAGTCGACATCAAAAAATGTGTTGACAAAATCAAAGTCGTTTCAAGTCGACATTGACTTTAAATTGACTTAGAAAATTACAAAACTTTGTCAATATTGAGTTTTGTAGTAAATATAGGAATATAGGTGGACAAAATTGTTTACTAATTTTTTGCTTTTTCGTCACTGGATTAATTTTTACATTATTAGTTACGTTTGATTCTACTGTTAGATCTTCTAAAATTGCAGATCTACTCTGACTACAACTAGGTTTGGTATTAGAATCATTACTTAAATTAGAATTAGTATTACTTAAATCAGATAAATCTATTTTTAAATCGTCACATGAATTTCTTTTGTATTTTTTTATTTCTAATTATTTCAAAATTATCATTATCACCTGTAGATCTTGTCATTTAAAATAATTGTCCTGAATCAAAACATTAGATTGACAATCCATTTTTAAAACATCATTTTTTTCAAATACTTCAATTGAATTAATTGCAAAAGAAGAAATCGATTTATTAGCTTGATTGGTACTATTAAAAGCATCAACAGAAATATCGATGTAGTTTTGAGTAACAGAAGAATTCAAGGCTGAATTAATTAGTTCTGATCCAATGTTAGCAGATTGAGATTGAGTTTTTGCATTCATATTATTTTGTGTTGAATTATTTGTTGGAAACATCAAAGTTTTATCCGGCGGCTTTTTAACTTGATTGCCCAGAGGCACAAGCGGTTTATCCATTCTAAAGATAAATAAGTTGAGTTAAAAGTTTTTATTTTTTAATATGTTTGAAAAAGAAAATATATTGTTAAAATTATTTTTATTTGAGCAAAACACGTCTGCCTACTTTGAAATCAAAATCGAAATCCAATTATTTGTGAAATAAACCGAATAATCTGAAACCCCGATTTATTGGATACCCTGGTAAGAACTAAGAGCATTTGTAAATAAAATAGGTGAATGAAGTTAAAGCAAAATAGATAATAATTTGGAACAAACACAAAGATCAAAATGTAACTACTGATTTTAAGGATTTATTTAAAATTTAAATATCACGAGAATGACAACAAATTTTTAAATCTTTTTCGAAGAATCGAAATTTCTTGATTTCAAAGTAGGGTACCTCTGACTTAAATAATTTTTAATCGCTAGCCAAATTTTTTCTGGTCCAATTGCAAATATTTTTATAAATTTTTGTAGATCTTGAGAACCTCTATAAAATACATTTCTAATATTTCTGACCAATTTTTTTTTTTATTATTTTTTTAACTAAATAAAGAATAAATCCAAAAATAAACGATTCTGAATTTGAAAATTTTGAATTTAGACAATATTTTCTCAAATCCCAAAGCACGAATCTACAAGCGGAATATATTTTAAGAATCTTCGATATGTTGTTAAAAGTTTTAAAACAAAATCTAATGGGCTTCGGAAAATCGTGGCTTCTATAGCCGAAAATGTAAAAAAATCCATTTTTGAGATTTTCGTAATTTTTTTGGGAATTCTTGGATTTCTATTACAAAAATCTAAAAGTTTTTTTTTTCACTTTGACATTTCATATGACAAAGTCTACATTCGTCTAAAATTTCGTTAAAAGATTTTTATTAAGTTTTTACTGCAGATAAAATATTGCTCTGTGATCCGAAGTTACAGATTTATATCTAAAAAATTTTCGATTCCCAGTTAAACATTTTGTATACTGCTGATCGATTTTTTTTAGGTATATTAAAAATGATACAGCTCACGTAAATAAAATAATTGGACCGAAATATTTGTTTAATTAGATTTGAACATAACGGACTTTAATTTGAGAGGGGTACATTTGGAACTTTAAAATATAAATGAGCCGTTATCAACAATTTTTCACTTAAATCCTTTCGTATACATATAAAACATTTCAAATGCACGAATGTTATAGCGGTTTTAAGTTGAACATATGCAATTATTTTCAAAGTAGTACTTTATGTACGGTTCTAGTTAACGCGTTAATGTTAACATATCAAAATATGCTAAGTTATTCAAGTAAAATATATGATATTTTTTACTGTGGCATATTTTAGGAATTGACACTAAAATATAAAAGAAAATGTTGTTTATTATTGCAATTTTTAAAAATTGGAATCGATAACATGGTTTATTACAAAGAAATACTGTTAAATATTGAGATCTTTTTTTTTAACCGAAGTAATTTTATTTTGGTCCACAAAATTTTTATCTTTGGAAATATTTTGATGCGCCTCCGCGTTTTTTTTAAACATTTCATACACCTACTAATTTTGTTAATTAATGTTAATTTCATGCTGTCCACACGATGTGCCTTAGCAAAATGTTTTGTCAAAAGTGTCCCGTTTTCAGCTATTAACGACACTTGACTCAAAATTATAGTTTCGATCAATTATATTTATAACCGTTCTTTCATTCATAAATCCAAGATTTGAAAATATTGTATTATATTTTCCGTAAAGCTTTTGTATTGTAAATTTATTTTAAACGCTCCTCTGATTTTATTGAGTAAAACAACTAAAAACTAAGCTCACATAGTAATCTAAGTTATGTCTTTAGAAACTATAAATAACCATTTTGCCATTACCCCAAAACCTTACGTCAGTTTCAGCGAAGCTAAAATAAAAAAATAAAAAAATTTTAATAATGAATCAAATAATTTTAAATAAATGTTTTAAATTTAAATTAAAAATAGCATTTATTATACGAAAACTATCGATTTCAATTTTTGTTTCAGTTATTAAAATTTTAAGTATCATACCTATTAGATATTATTCCAAATATAGCATTATACGTATTAAAGACTGCGATCGTAGTAATAATATAAATTAAATAGTAATATAATTTCAAAGAAGATCAAAAAAAATATGTAGAACCATTGTGCTCTCTTATGAAATTAAAAAGATTACTTTGCAAACATTCTTTGTTGTATTCTTTGATATTTATAGAGCTCACTGTAACAAATAACTTGCATCTTATGCGGCAACCGCATAAATCTCGTCAAACCAGATATTCTTTAGAAAATTTTGACTGCTTTTCGGTCTTAACTTATTTAAATGTTGGCCAGGAAGCTGCAAAAAAAATTTGTCAGTACATACGTATGTATGTTAAGATTTTTTCGATCGCACTCCTTATATTTAATAGAAAATTCAAATTAGTTATTATTGGTAAAATGTTATCAGTTAAGTTAGATATTGTTTTTATTATTCGCACATAAACATGTATCTATGTTAAGGCTTTCATATAATTTAATAATTCAATTAAAATTCTTCTGATTATTAACTGTGGAAATATTCCAACAAAAACAAAATATTTAAAGTTCAGAAACCAAAAACCAACCAACTAACAAACAAAAAATATCTCGTTTTACATGCAAACAAGTACAAATGCTTGTACTCACAACCGACATACATATGTATATAATTCTATTATATTTCACATTATTTTCAATTCATGTGATTTTATTTTATTGATTTTTTTATTTTATTATCTGATGACATTATAATAATTACAATGATAATTATGATGACGATAATGATGTTATTTAAAAACACAATATTGAATTAGTATTTTTAATAATTCCCGAACAAAATCTATATCTAAATGAATTTGAATATATTTTTACATGAATACATATAGAAATATATTAACATGCATACACATATAAATTCATATCTATAATGTGTGTATGTACATATATGTATGCGTTTAATTATGAATGATGCACATCTGTTTGATGTAGTTGTAGAATTATTACATCATACGAGCATCAATTGTATTAGTATTCGTGTTAGTATGAAGAGTATTTATTTATTTATTTATTTTTTTTTTTTTTTTTTGCTTGTGACAAGATAGGAAAATGTGACAATAATCCAACAAATAATTTGTGTAGATATTTATTGATTTATAATTAGTTGTTATATTACTCTTTAAAATAACACTTCCACGTAGAAAATTGATCATGTCATTTGAAAACATTTCAGAAAAAAAAATCGTAACCAATTCACTCTTAAAATATAAGACAATTTCTTATATTTTTCGAAAATAAATTTTATGAAATATTTTAAAATTTTACGAAATTCACGAAATCTTTCGGATTGGCTCCTTATCGCCATTGTAATATTAGGTACATATTTATATATAATTAATAGGCAAACACATTTTGCTTAATACATTTTACTGACACGTTTATCAACCGATTTTAATAAAAAATATTCCATCTATGCCTATGTATTGTGCAAAACATGTAGATGTGGAAAATATAGATATGGGCAATTATCAAAAAAATTTTAATTTCAGCCCTTCAAAAAAATATGTTTTTTTTTATGGCACATTAAAATCCTTTTGTATCCTTATAAAGTGACTCGAATGCATGTAGAATCAGTTTGCGTTAATTATTTCAGAACCTACTGAGTTATTCAAATAATATTTTTAATATTTTCAATGTTTGATAGTATTATTATTATTTTTTTGTTTTGATAAATTTTGATCGAATCTAAGTTATTTCTCTATATATTGAAAGAAAATACATTTCATGTTGCCCACACGATGTGCCTTTGCATCGACTTAAATTTATGATTCCAATCAGTTGTATTTATCGGCACTCTTATATCTATATATCTAATATTTCTTTAAATTCCAATTATACAAAATACAAAAACAAAAAGTGCAGTTTTTACAAAATTTTCAAAAAGTCCATAAAATTTTTGTATTAAATTAATTAACTAAGTTCACGCAGTAATCCAAGCAGTTATATATGAATATGTGAATGAGCCTCGCGAAAAACAAATTTTTGGAAAAATTGTCTTATACCTATCCAAAATTTTGTATTCGGTTTAGGGGCGCACACACCGTGCCCCAGAAACCCTGTAATTAGTTTTTGAAAATCTGCACAGCAACAAAGATGATGCAGAATTTATGTACAAAGTTCAATTAGTTTACTTATGATAGAGTAAGATCAAAAAGTTCAGAAGAATGGAAAAAAAAACCTAAGTAGTTTTTATCAGTTTTTCTATATTTTTGAAATTTGAACAACAATCATGGTTATCGTGCTAAAATTTTGCACTGTATTAGCATAGTACAATTAGAAAGCTGTTCTAACGAGTATACAGCTGTTTTACAATTTTTTCATCGACGCACCTCGCGTTACTGTCAAATTGTTTTTGTATTCCTATGTAAAGTTTTTTCGTGAACATTTCATCATTTTCTGTTCATATCATTTTGACAATGTGAGGAGTAGTTTTACACTAACAAAATACAAGGAATTGTTGTTTTTGTAGATAAGCGAGTATTCTATAATTATGCTACGATTTGTTCATTAGAAAATCAGTGCTGCCAGT
Organism: Phormia regina; assembly: GCA_001735545.1. Lineage (NCBI taxonomy): Eukaryota > Metazoa > Arthropoda > Insecta > Diptera > Calliphoridae > Phormia > Phormia regina. Next base: position 14,570 of record MINK01177730.1, read on the forward strand.
TTAGCTTTCTTAAAGCTAAATCTAGCCTTATTATATGCTTTTAGCTCCAAATTTTCGTTTTAGCTTCCAGCTTTTTTCCTAGCCTTTTTTTATTCTTAATATAGCTATAAAAAGGCTAAAAATTTACAAATTTCGTTTTCAAAAATAACAAATTTAAGCATTTTTGTGTATTAATTCGCATAAAAAATCTAATTTTTTATATTTCGCGAAAAAGAAAGAATATTAAAATTATATTTTAAACAAATTTATTATCCATAGGGATTATTTATGTTAAATTTATAAATTCACTAATATATTTTCAAGAAATACCAAAAACTAATGAGAACTAACAAACAAATGAGTTTTTAATAAGACAATTTATTAGTTTTTTTTTTTTTTTTGGACATTTAGCCTTTTCTGACCTTTTTTAAAATCCAATGTACCATTTTTTCTCAAGTCCTGGCAACACTGGTCTTAACTATTAACCAAAATTTTTAATTATTTTCAGTTTTTAGATCATCTACCTTGAGGAAAAATGACGTTGCAAAATCGATACAATGTTCCCCTTAATTTGTAAACATACATCATTAAGAAAATTCTTCTCGGCCTTGTTTTCATAAATGTTTTTAATGTTGTTTAAATTTGCACTTCTCACCAAAATGATTATATTAATAACTAAAAACTATAAAAAATGAAAGACAGTGAAATATTTATAATAAATAAATCGAATAGTTGATTTAATGAATTAAAAATTATTCTTAAATTTTATGTTTACTTGAATATATCTATTAAATTTTGATGCAAAATTAAACAACAATGTTAATTGAACAATAATAAATAATATTTTTTTTCCTATAAACATTTTTTAAGGTACACTATATATATATATATATATATATATATATATATATATATATATATATATATATATATATATATATATATATGATATTGTTCACTGTGTTATGGCTATTTAATAATGAGAATGTATGTATGTATGTACATATATTCATTTTGTGTGTTTAAATAGGCTTTNNATTTTTTAAGGTACACTATATATATATATATATATATATATATATATATATATATATATATATATATATATATATATATATATATATGATATTGTTCACTGTGTTATGGCTATTTAATAATGAGAATGTATGTATGTATGTACATATATTCATTTTGTGTGTTTAAATAGGCTTTAAGTATTGTCATAAACATTATTATTATTTATGTTCATGATTGTTTTTTCTTGTAATCAAAGCATCTACAAATAATTTCTCACTTAACACTATTCTATTCTGATTATGTATACAAAAGTAAATTTAGGGCTATAACCTTTTAAAATTAATTTAATGCATAAATTTTATCAAAGTTGAATAAACTTTAGGAAAATGTGTTGAAAACTATTTTATATTTAAATATAAAAATTCACACATATGTTCTACATTGTTATATCCCTAATATTACTCATCTATCCCAACAAACAAAGGACTTTTGAAAAACAAGATGATATTCCCAAAAAAGAACATGAAATAAAAAATTAAAATTTATTTTTTAAGTTTGAAAAAACTTCTTTCTCTTGTAATAATAATTATAATAATAATGAAATTAATAAAGAACTTTTGACTAAAAATGTATCTTAAATGTGAATATTTCAATGTGTTTTGGGATAAAAAAAAACGAAATTCAAATACATACGTACACTGTGCATCAACAAATTGACATCATCAATATTACTCTTCCGAAGTGTGTTTAATAATGTCGTTTGCATATACATATGTATTTATTTGCATATATGTATATGTACATAAGTATGTATGTATTTAAATATGTATGTATGTTAGCATATTTTTATGTTCGCATCTAGTATGGAATGGTATTTAGTTTTATGCATACTCGCATTAACCGATATTGATTTGAATGTAAAATGAGAAATTAAATTGGATGAAAACATGTCACTTTACAAAATATGACATTGTTAAATCATATTAAATGACAAAATGATAAAATAATCGACAAAAAAATATTGAGTGAAATGAAAAGCAAAATATGTATATATGTATGTATGTAAGTACGTATGTATGTAAAACAAATGCATATTAGCAGCAATCAGTTACAAGCAAGCAATAATATTTAACAGTTGGGAATTTTATGCACATTCTAGTTATTTGCTTTCTCATCGATATACAAATTGAAGGTCAGATATGAGTAATTAGTAATAGACATTAAATTCGAAACTATTATTATTATTTTCTGTTTAATTTATCCGAATTGGACATGACGTTATACAAGTCTGAAAAGGTCGGATTAAGACGATTAAGTATATGATGAGAATAAACCAGTATACTACCACTTAATTGTAGTTATGTATTTGTATTTTCAATTAACTGTGAATAGAATCAAGACTTGTGCATTAATTTGAACATTTTATTCGTAGTATTGCCAGCATTTAGACAAAGCTGATAAACTGAAACATTTTAGATATTTTATTTTTTTATGAATTTGAGGAAACTTTTATAAAAAATTTACAATGTTATGAGAATTTACTTAAAAGTATTACAATTAACGTCTAAATTATTAAATAAGGAATCTACTAATATCAACTAATAGTATTAAGGAAAAGTTGTAAAGAAAACTCTAAAAGCGCTTAAACATTATGACACATTTTAAGAACAACTATTAAGGCCCAAACAGTCAACTTTTCAACGCAACGTAGAATGAAGAAAAGTAGCATGAAATATTTTGGGCAACCATTCAACAAAAATAAACGCATCATATGTATTTAAACATTCATTGTGTAAACAACCCTGTTCTTTGGTTATTTTGCAAGAAAAATAAAGTACAGGGCTGTCAAAAAATCACGTAGCTACATAAAAATCTAATTTCAATAGATTTCGGCGATACGCTATCAAGAATTTTTTGTTAATGGCTGCATACACACGTCCGCATAAAAAAGGTTGAAACAGCTGATTGCGATACGATTAAATTTTGTTCACTGTTTGGGCATTTAATCTTTAAGTAATTAAAACATATTAGGGATTTAATATGAAGACCTTTGCAAATGAATGATTAAAGTTTCTATGCAATAGGTCAGTTAAATATCTAGGCTATAAGTTATGAATTGTTTCCAGATTTTTATTTTGTATTATCTGGAGTTTTGTTTTGTAAGTTTTAGCACCTTTACTAAACCAGATTGTCCGAATACATATTTTGTAAAAACGTTTTTTCCATTACGTTTACATTTTCCGTTGAGTAAATAAATTGTAAGTTAAGAAACTCTTTATTATCTTTCACAGATACGTTGAACAATTATAGGTATTAAAATTAAAAACTAAACCATCATATCATTTTGAATCGAAAGCTTATTCGATGTGAAGAAAAATAACCCCAGTGCTTCTTTTTATTTTCGGAAATTCGATAATTCTATCATTTTTTTTTTTAAATACTTTATATTGTAGGCTTAGATTCTGATCGGATTCTTGGTTTAGGAATTTGAATAACTTTTGGCTACTTCGAAATCGATTAAAAATATTCTTCTGCTAAGCAAGAGTTAAAAAGCTTGCTTTATATATCAAAAAGCCATCGGACATCTTTTTGAGGGTAATGCTATTAATGAAATCAGGCGCGGATCCACGGTGAGGGAAAATGAAAACTTTTAATGAATAATTTTTACTATATCTTAAAATTCAGGGGAAATAGTTGTGAAAATCATTATATTTTCCTCCGCGCCTAAATGAAATTTATCATTTAAAGCTGAGTCCACAGATGATGAATTATTTAAAGAAATAGTATGAGAATTACCAAATACGTCTACTATTGAATCTGCCTTTTCAACGCTATGATACATGAAGTTCAGTAAATTACTTATTGTTGTTTTTAAACAACACTCTTGTTAATTTTCAAGAATTTTTAGAGCCCGAAGACGAATTTTAAATATATTACAGGATTAATTAATTTGAGTTTTATAAAAGAATGTCTATTGTAGACGGCTGCACATTGTTAAAATTTTGTCCAAAGTTAGTATAATGAAAGCAGTAGCTGAATTGAAGGCTGTGACTGTAGGACTCCTTAACAGTCGAATTATCAGCCACATAATTCCATCGTTTATATTGGGCATACAGCTCAGCAAAAATATAGACAAAATATTCCAGTCTATAACATGAGCATTATTTCTACCGGTTGAATTTTATGGAAAGCTGACATCTTAGCAAATCATATTTTCATAAGTTTTTCGTTTAAAATGCCATCATTATTAATGTTACCTCAGAATACAAATTACCATGAGGACGGAAATATCGTTTATCGGTTGGTCGCATTAGATTTCATGTCATTCGATATCGGATTCCCAAGTATTCTTGACAACTTGGGCACTTTTGGATCATGATATTTATTGTTGACGTTTTTCTATTTTATGCAGTTGTAGGACTTTAAATAACATTAACATCACTTTTTAGTTTGTTGAGTGTACAAACCACATGATTATACGTTTAAAAATTTTAGCATCATACATCGCACACTTGAAGCATTGTGTGGGACCTTTGTTGCCCTTTAGAAGTTTTCTCTAATACACAGACATATTACAAAAATAAATATTTTTGAAAAGTTTTGACGAGAGCGACATCTACGTCGGATCTTTAAATTTATAATTCCAATATGCTTGCTGAATAAAACAAATTTAAATGTTTTTGCATCCAGTATAGTACTGGAATTTTCGTTCTTTAAAGTTTAATCATATATACAGCGATAATGCGGGTATAAATGATGCGGGTGAGTGGATTTTTTTCTTTTGCATCAACCGCTTCATCTTCGTTTTCAGATAGAAGCTGAAATCTGTTGGTATTGTTGGGACCATCTTATTACCATTTTTTCTTAATATTTACAAATACAACTTGAAGCAGAATGTCATTCATAATAAATTAAATCTTGACTGAAAAATATTTTTCAAACACTAATATCGTGTAAGAAATTATAAAGTGTATAAGAAATTATTTGAGAACTATTTAATCTTAATCCACATATTTAAGTGTTAAAATGTAATGTAGTCTAAAAATTGTATTTAGAGTAAAATATTAGATACGCTCATAAAAAAAAATGAAACCAGATAGATTCGTGTTTAGCATGTCGAAATATAATCTGAACTGAAGGAGGGCGAAAAATTTTCTTTTTATACCCTACACCACCAAAGGTGGTTGGGTTGATATATATATATATAATATATATATATATATATATATATAATTATATTATATACTATATATAATATATATATATATATATATATATATATATTATATATATACTAATATATAATATATATATTAATTTATATTATATATATATATTTTATATATTATATATATATATAGATATATAATTATATTAATATATATATTTATATATATATATACAATATATATATAATATAATATATATATATTTATATAATATATATATTATATATATTTATATATATTATATTATTATATATATATTATATATATATTATATATATATATTTTTGGATGAAGATTCTGAAGGAAAATTTTTAATCCTCGATTTTCTCTACAACGTTATATTATTTTACGGTAATAAAAATTTCCGTCTTGCTCTATAACGCCATCCTTAAGCATATTTCCTTGCAAATATATACACGTGTGCAAAAGTGCTCTTAGAAATCAATAAAACAAACTTAAAAATTTTAAAAAAAAAAAAAAAAAAAAAAACAATTTTTTCATTTACATCAAACCAAAAATAAAAAATAATTTACAAAGTTATAGAATATGACAAATAAACAATTTACATCTCAATTTATTTGACTTAAGTAATAATTTTTGTCTGTTTCAGATATAAAACTAAATAAAAATTTTTAATCAGTAATTTTTTTCACTTTGAATTTTTTTCTATTCTAACGATACTTAACTCTCTTTCAAAAACATTTAACGGTGTTGGTAATTGATTTCGGGAACCTTTTTTTACCATATTTGCTGTTTGGAATTTTGACAGCAAAATTGAGTTTTTAAATTGTAAATAAATTATTTTAAATATATTGAAGAACTCTTATTTTAGTAAATGGAAGAATCGAAAAATGTAATTGGTTAGATATCTTAGAAAAATGCTTAAAACCTGAAAATGGCATTTCTTCCATCTTAAGTTGAATTTTATTTGTTTGAAAATTTTTAAAATAATTAACGAGTGACAAAATACTATGAATTTCTAAACTATGACAAACAATTTTTAATTTGACCAACGCACGAATCACATAACTATATTTTGTATATACAACTACTTATTTCGTTACCTCCACGACTGTTATTAAATGCATCCCAAACGCAACAATTAGTAGGTTTTTCCTTATTGGGATAAATAATTGTAGCGGTCACATTTATTTTTCGCTAACATTAAAATGACGGTGCAAAACCTTTAGGAAGGTTGAAAACGCTTTGCAAATCAAAACATACAATAACAGAAAAAGGGTCTTGGTTTCGGCGATCTACGTCACGTTCCACTTTAAGGCCATTCGTTTCATTTTTGTGAATATCAAATACTTAAGTTTCGTCCCCAGTAGAAAAAATATTTCTCGAATAATTTTTGTTCAAATGACGACACTAGTACAAACACATACACAAATGGAATAAAGAGAACTTAAAAGTTTCTGTTTTGAAATGAAAATTTTTAATTAGGTACAATTTTGTTGACATTACTGATGTTTCTGTTTGGAATGGATTTTAGAAAAGTGCAACTTTATACTTGTGGATGCATATATAAATACAAAGTTATACAAAAGCAAATACATATTTCTAGAATTAATTGTATAAGTGTGTGAATATATACGTGAGAATATGTGTTCCACGAATAATGAGTTGAACTGTTTATGATACCTTATCTGCAGTTCTTGAAACTAAATGCTCATTGATAAATTAGTATGAACTTTGTTATTATAAATAAAAAAAAATATCGCCTACCAGTTACTAATGTCTTCATATAATACTATGAAGTTAGTTCTATATATGGTTTTTAAGAATATGCTTAAAACGACATGGTCATATGTATGTATGTATGTATGTATGTATGTATGTATGTATGTATGTATGTATGTAT